>BJCM01063453.1:0-11711 GCA_018326385.1 Flaveria bidentis
CAAACAGCTGAAGACTAAGTCTGCAAACAGCTGAAGACTTAAGTCCGCAAACAGCTGAAGACAAACAGCTGAAGACTAAGTCTGCAAACAGCTGAAGACTAAGTCTGCAAACAGCTGAAGACTTAAGTCCGCAAACAACAGCTGAAGACAACAGCGGTTGTCACAACAGCTGAAGTTCGCTGAAGGACTTGGTTGCTTCAGCCTTCATAAATCTCTACAAGTTCATTGAGTCTGAGAAATAGACTGAAACCAGTGAAACAAAACAGGATGAACCTAGTATGGAAATGATGATCTACACAAGTAAAAAAGAAGAAACTCACACTAAAGAGACTGAATTTAATGACATGATAAATGCTCTTAATAGATTTATTGATGAAGACTTTATTATTGATAATGAATTTTAGGACTTCATTGGAGATCATAGACAAGCAGCAGAGCCTATTGTGGTTATTCCTTAATCTTCTGTCTCACTTGAGAAGGAATTGAGTCTTCATATTGTGTCATTTATGTCTCTTACTGATGAGCAGAAGGATATGATTAGAAAGTTATGTGAAGAACAACAAAAGAAAGAAGAATCAGCAGTTGTACCTGATAAAACAGAAAAGTCAACGGCTGAAAAGGTGCCACAAGAAGCTGAAATGGCTGAAAACTCTTTTGGTCCAAGAATGCAAACCTATACCAGAAGGAGGAAATACTTATCTGAAAAGGCAAAGAGTAAAAAAACCAATGGTAGAAGAAGAACCCATCAAGAAAAAGCAAAAAAGATGACCTTAGAAGCCTTGTAGCCATTAATGAATTCTTAGAAGAACATGAAAAAGCCAAAGCCCAACTGAAAAAGAAGACTGAATTCATTGACCTTGAAGAAGGAGAGATAGAGGGTGACTATGTTGATGATGAACCAATAGTTCATGAAAGTCCTGTGAAGAAGGAGTCATCAGTTCAGGAGATGGTAGAGAAAGCTCAAACTGATGATCTGATGGTCAAAGCAATGTTTTTTTATCAACCATGGGTATGACCCTGATAAGGTATTTGGGTTAACCTATGAGGGAATGAAGGCAAAAGAAGAAAAACTAAACAAATTGTTGGACCCTACATATGAGATTGAGTATGAAAAGACACTCTCACCCAAAGCTCCAGTTTTCAAATCATTTTCAAAGGCAAAGCAGACTTTCACTCCTCAACCATTGTATCCTGATCCTTATAGTATGATTGACAAGGAAATGAAGGACTATCTGTCTGGGCAAGGATTCATAAAGAGAAATTAGGGCAACATGAAGACAAACTCTCTAAGAGCTACCATCCTTAGATTGATTAATGAAAAGAAGGAAAGGATGAAAAAACTGGAAGAAGAGATTACCGATAAAAAGCCAAGAACCAGAGTCTCAGCACAAGACATACAACTCACCTATAGAGATCATGACTCTTTGGCACATGTTTTTCACAGATATCCTAAGTGGTTTGCAGAGCCTTCACAGTTGAAACTATAAGAAGGGCTCACCACTACAGAGATGATTAGAGGTGCGTTTACTCCCCAGGGCAAGACTGATCAAAAGATTATTGCCTGGAAGTATGACAGTGACCGGAACATGTTCATGGTTAAAAGGATTTCAGGTTTAGTCCATGTCTTCATATAGTACTTTGCTCTGGTGAACTCCCTGGAAATCCATGATCTAAAAGAACTAGCCAATCTAGAGTTGATTAATCACAATGCTATGTTTAGAGGTTATGAGTTTGAAGATATTCTGAGGATGTTTAAAAGAACAAACAACTTCAAATCTCTCAAGGCTATCTGCATAAGGAAAGATAGATCCTTTGTTAACCCTCTAGAGAAGAAAAGAACAAAACCAGCTAAAGAAGTAGTGTTCCCTAAGCTTAAGGTGAAACCAACAGAATCTTTAAAAAGAAAGATGGTAGCTAGAACTCATTCCTCCAAACCAATCTCAAATGTCTATTATGATGAAAAGACATATGAATTGGTGACTGAAAGAATATGGTGAGGAAAAGAAGGTGCTGAAATTAGATTATTTAATGCATATGAAGTGAGATTACTGGTTGAGTCTTATATACACTACATATACACAAGGCACTTTAAGGAGATAACTAATAAGCTGGGAGAAGCAGACATGCATTTCTTCATAAAGTGCATTAAGAATATAAAGACGGCTTTTGATAGAATCATTTCTATGAGAGAAAAAAGGAAGAAGAAAAAGACTCCACTACGGCTGGGAAATATTGTGATGTTAGATGTGGATGTGAATGGACCTTTATAGATTCATAGAGTAAGTTTACTCGCCCACCCGACCGACCAGAAAGGAAAGGCATGAAGCAGAACTCTTGGAACAAAACAAGCAAGTTGAGAGATCCATTAGTGATTGGCCCACCCCTCCTAGCAAAGAAAGATCTTTATTCAGTAAATTGGTCAGTGGCTTGCTAATAACCCCATCAATGAGAAAGCTGCCTATTGAAGTCATTCACTCTATAAGCCAAATGAAGATTCATGTGGTGAATAAAGAAAAGATGTATGAAGCCAATGACTTTGTGAATATGATAAAGGTCATTTTGGATCCATCACTTGCAGAACCATTAGTATCCTCTCCTGCTGCTCAAGACCCAACAAAATTCTCACAACCTCATCCACTATCAAACCCTTAAAGTACATATGTTGTATAATCCTTAGGGGGGGTATTGTTGGACCTTGAAAGGATCATACATGTCAATTCAAGTGGTGAGTTGATGGTTGTTCTACTGAAAATCCCACAAGTCCAAGAACCAATGCGGATGAAGAATCTGCAATGAGAAGACAATTATCGGCTAACTGTATTTCTAAATGCGGATGAACATAGAACAAATGCTGACAAGTGTTTGTTCTTCCGCATCAACACATGTGGATAGCCGAAACAAATGTTGAAAAGTATTTTGTACATCCGCATTTACTGATGTGGATGTCCAGCAACAAATGCGCATAAGTGTTTGTTTATCCGCATTTGTTAATGTTGATGACGATGAAGATCAACAAATCCGCATTAGTCAATGTGGATGAACAAAAGAAATGCTGATAAAGACTTTTGTACTTAGACTAGTTCTCTGATGTATAGATCAGGGGTAGTTTAGTTATTTTGTAAAAGGCATCTTGTCAACCTATAAATAGAATAGCAAATCTCGTATGTGAGGTGACTGTTGATAGACATTATAGACAATCAGAATATTTTGTTTAGTCTTATATTCACAAGGTATATTGTTACTGTTTAATGCTCAAACTCTAGCATTCATTGTAACCGTTTTCACCTTTATTAATACAAAGAGCATTTATGAGTATTTCTTAAATTCAATCTTCTGTGATTGTTTGATTCCGCCTTACAATCATTGACTCAATTATCATATTCGATCATTGTTGATTCACATCAACAGAGAATATTATTCTCACACCCTGTCACTTTCACCTTACCCTTCTTTTATCATTAGTTGTCATGTTGAGCATTATTCTTTTTTATTGTTATCACCTACATGTTATACCCACTTAGCCAAAATTAGCCTTTTAATTTTAAACCAATGTGTTAAAATCCGGTTTATATTAGTCATCTAAATTATGTTACCTGGTTACATTATTGTAGAATATTTGTGTTTATTTTGTATTGTTATGTGTTGTGTTCATGAAAAAAAATAAAAAAAATAAAAAAAGAGAAAAAAAACAAAAACAAGAAAAGAGAAAAAACATATCATTGTATTGTTTATTTCATTTCGTTTTATTAAGAAATACATTAGAATGAGCTATTTTGTGGAACGAAAAATTATAGTACTAGCTCACTATAAGTATCTTTATTTTAATTTATGTTTTGTTTTTTTTCTTCATATTTTTGTACTCAATCATAGTTATCATCTATCAATTCCGTATTTATAACCATTTAACCACTTTATATCCCAAATTCTATACATTTAACTTAAACCATGTTATAACCCATCAAAATCATCTTAATCTGTACATTTTATTGTGTTATTTGGTAAAGATTTGATTTCCAAACAAGCTTGTGATTATGTTTGCTTCATTTTTTGGAAACAAGGGGTTCACAGATATATAAATATGTATAACTAACCGAGTGTTGAGCGAATTATTGTGAGAAGTGTATGTTAATGCATAACAATAGTCATATAGACTTGCTACACTTATATAGATTTTTATATGTTTTTGAAAGTAAGAAAAAATAAAAGTCAATACCACTCGTTTGGTTTTCTTCTTTTAAGTATTACATCTCTTGAAAACCATTTATGCACTTAGTACGTTAATTTACAATGGATTTTCTTATCTTTAAATTTTGTTACGAATTGGAATTTTGATTGGATTGTGTATGAGAGTTTGCTTAAATACAAGCAAAGTTCAAGTGTGAGAATGTTTAATATGTTTCAAATTGTATATGTTAATAATGCATATTATCCCTCTTTTTGAATGTTTTTTTGTTACAAATTCATTTGGAACTACATTTCATCATGTTTTATATGATTCTTGTTGGTTTTAATGGTGACTTAGTGATTTTGATGAAAAAAATCAAGAAATAAGTTAAATTCTTAAAATCTGGCTACTGTCATGTCTATGTCGCATTCTTACATGGTCATGTTAGCATATCAATATTCACGTCTGATGCGTGATATAAAGATGTCTCTTTACGACACGCCCATGTTCAGCGTAGATTTCACTTTATAACCTAAATTGAGTATTATTTCTTACATACAACTTTGGGGGTTAAAACCCTAGTTCTCTCTAGCCCCCAAAACCATTTTGATCAATTATTAAAGAAAAAGAAGTCAATATTGAAGATCAAAACAGTCCAAAAAAAATGTAACAATATACGACCAGTCTAGCTTGATTTGGTTTGACTCTTCATCTAACCATGTAGTTTTATTATTATTTAAGTTTATTGAGTGTTTTTGTAGTTAGCATGAGCTAAAACTCTTGATTCATTTAGATTAGATGAATCTTATATAACTTTGATGATGTACATGTGATTATTGATGATGATTATGTTGATGACTTTAATATGTTCTGGAATATTATTCAATGACTATGTGTGTTCGTTTGACTTGATTACATGTTAAATACCGTGGGTACCTTGATCATATTATGTTGAAAAATCGTATGTGTTAGGTTATTTATTCATAAATTTGTAAATGTGTGCATGTGTATTCATGGCATTCGACTAGCAATGGAGGAAGCGGATTGGAACATGTGTGATTGTTATTCAAATGTGCATCTTTATGTATATGCTTGGAAAGGACATTACATTTGTTGTGAATTTCCCATAGCATTGTGTATGTGTAGTTATTGTTTACTAGCGTAAATTTGTAGTTCATATAGTCATGTTGTGATATTCACAATATGGAGGACTTTATGATGTTGTTTTCATTACATGATTTGAGGTGGTTGGTATGTGTTTATCGTATTAATTTTTCAAAGAATTATGGGACTAAATAACCTTGATAGGAGTTTAGTTCACATTTATATTCAATATAATTGTATCATTGGATATTCATGGAATGCTTTAGGCGGTTAATATGTTAATATCATTTTAACTTTCCAAAAAAATCATATGATTAGGTAGCTTTAACGGTGATCTAGTCTATTTCTATGTTACACGTGTATAGAATGATCTAATTCTGTGTATGTTATCCTTCTTTGGTTAGGTGGATTCAAATTCTAATTGATATTATCTTTGCTTGATTATCTTTCTTGATTTCTATCCATATTGATTTATTTATGTTTATTTTAGTTTTAAATATACAAATACCAAATCATCTATATTTCAAGGCTAAATAAAAACAAAATTTTACTATTAGTAGCTATCGTGTCCTTAGATCGAAACTTGATTCTTGCCTAAACTGATATACATTTACCTATTTGTGTGTGATTTAATTTTAAGGTAAAAATTATTGTTGTAAATATAAAACAAAATATTATGGAAATCATTAAAAATATATATATACCCGCACACATAAATGTACTTAAAATATGATTTGTTATATCCCTTTTAACGGATCCACCGACAAATCCCAAATTGTTTTTTACTTATAGGGAACGTTTGGTTGGACGAATGGAATGGAATGGAATTGAGAAACTAGTATAATTTTCAAGTAAAATTATGTTTGATTGTATAATGCAATGTAAAACCCAAGGAAATGTTTAACCTCAATTTTCTTGATAGTGAGATTTCAAATCATTCCACCTAAAGAGGGAATTTGAAATCCCACAACCAAGGGAATTTAAGTGAAACATTTCTTTGAGTTTTACATTTTATTACCCATTCAAACATAATTTATTTGAAAATTATACTAGTTTCTTAATTCTATTTCATTTCTTTCCATTCTTCCAACCAAACGCTCCCATAGTGTAAGTAACATTGAATTACCCCATATAATATAGTTTTATGTTCCTTTCAATTTAATATTTACAATTGATATACTACTCTTATCACCAGGGTGGAGATATAAATGGATCACTGAAATCCGCAATATTTACTTGAGATGCATTATTAATTTATAAATTAAGTTTTAGATGATCTTTAGCCATTTTATGATTGATTTATCAATAGATGAATTGTTTTTTAACAAGTAAAAGCAATACAAAACACAGTTCAGTGTGTCACACCTGAGCACACAAACCAAAATCAAATACAGAACAAGTTAATGAAGCCTATTCACGACCAGACTCCTTAACCACTCATATGATGGTAGGAAAATTTTAAATAAAGAGTTAAAAGAGCATGTATTACTTTTTAGGTAAGAAAGAAATAAACAACACACCCTCATGCACTCAAATATGTTTTTATATAAACCAATATAGTATCAACAGAAGCTAACTAAATATGCTTGATGAATAGTAAAAATGGATAAGAATGTCCTTAAAGCGGTGCAACCAAGAACAACCAAAATTAGATAATGCCATAACGTATATAAGTCTCCAAGACTGAAATGGTCTTAAAAGCCAAAACACATGTACTAGTCACTTATCACCGAAAAATATATAAATAACTCTCGTTGTTAAAGCATAACATCAAATCAAGACAACATCTGAATGCAGAACCTAGGAACACGATTCCCTTGTGTCTACAACATTAAAAGTGGCGCATGATTATTAATCAATGATTGCGACATTACGATTGAACTATACACATGACAAATACGATCTAGGTTTTTTGAAAAAAATCGTAGCGTAGGGCTGTCCTGAAAACCACAGATATCTTAGAAAACAACATATCTAAAGATTTCTTAAAAGAACACTCTAGTATCAAGTGGTAGTGACAACGAACAAATATGTAGGGTTACAAAGAGAGACACATATATAGAGTTTTCAATTTAGTTTTTGTATCAAGACCAAGCGTATCAAGAGGTCAATGGCTCTAATACTATGTTAACAAGTAGGAATGAACTCTTGTTTATATTAAAACTGAAAATACATTGATAAAACACTAAGATCCATACAAAACCCTAACAACCTAGCAATATGATAATATCGAATAGATTGACCGGAGGTGGCATACATTAGACCAACAATAAGCAATCCCAGAACAAGAATCTTCTAATCTATAATGATTACACGTAGGTATGTAGAAGACAACGATGAAAAGAAAGACATGTGAAAGAAAAATTAGAAAACCGTTAGTGAAAGAGATCAAAGTGATGAACTCTAATCCACTCATCCCTTAAATATGTATAAGATGCACAACTTTAACCCCTTCATTTTAGAAAGACTCCTCAAACGCCTCCAACTTCCAACATTGACACAGATAGCCCTCATACTTATGTAACCTCACATATAAAGACAAAATAGAAATTGGACATTAATAAAAATACAACTAACAAACTATTAACTAACTTACCCGTATAATCAAGAATGCATTGACCAACATATTTCAACACATAAGTTCTAAATCAACCCAATCTTCTACCTATAAGTTTGTAGCCTAGTGACTAGTTTATCTCTTCACAAATGTTATGTGAGTTCAAAATCCTTGTACATGTAAGATCATATGATATTTGAATGAAAAAAAAATGTTTAGAAAAAAAGGTGTGGAAATGAAATAATATAGAATTTGGGTTGGATCCAACAATAGAAATACGGTTCAACAACATGGGTCTTTGCTGTCACTTTTTGAACTGTATCAAAGCATTCACCTTTCAATTCTTATCTTTATTTTTTTAATTACATTAAAAGTAATTAGTTTTTTCTTTTCTTTTAATTAAATAATATTTTTATACATTTATTATTAATTTTTTCGATCTTCTCCACCCACAATCACTTTCAAAAATATTAAAAAGTTTATAAAAATATTTACTCTCTCATCCACTCACAATTACTCAAAACTTTTTCATATGATATAAGAATTTCACATATAAACTTTTAATAAATTAGATGTGAATACTCTTAGAGCATTCACATTGGATTTGGTATATCTAACCTTATCTATATATTATAAGGCAAACCTTAATAAAACCAATAAAATCACTCTCTATTGCATTCTTTAAATTAAAGGTTTTCCTTAAAATTTGACAACCACATTGAAAATTACTACATTAGATTGGTATATTTGCCAATCAACTATACACAACATAAAACAACAACCCGTTCTTTTTTGGTCTTTCACCCCAACCCGCTTCCTTGCTGCTTCTTCTTTTATGGTTCATCATGTCGTAAATCATTGAAAAAACCTCATCATCATCAACTCAAACCATACATCATCATCATCAACTCAACCCATTTTATTATCCTTGATCACACATCGACTCATTGCCCTAAATTAGTCCTTTAGCTCATAATGCCCTACATCACTAGTTCCCAAAAGCGAATGTAAGCATTACAAGAAAGATTGCTTAATCTGATGAGAAAGATCCCTTAAAAGGTAAGCACCTAAACCATGTTGACTTGACTTGGACGCATAATTTTGTGAATTTCATTTGGATTTGAAACCGACTAGACTCCAAATCTGGATTGCAGGTGGGTGTTTATTCATATGATCGTTACTATATTTGATTTGTTTTGGTTAATTTTTAGTTGATTTCTACTCATTTTTATAAGATGATTAAGATTTAATAATCGGTTTGAATGGTTAAAGTTATAGATGTGTATTTTATTTTTTCCACCATCCATGTGTGACATTTTGTCCTTGGTTTCTAAAGTGTGTTGTTGACATATGAAAGTTGGTTGCTTACCACTTTCAGTGCATATTATAGTGGCTCTATATATTATCAACCCCTAGTGGGAATTAGTTATCATTTTGAATGTTTTTTTATTGTAATGTGATTGCTTCTTAAATATTAATGAATTTGGGCTTTTTGTTTGTTAGAATACGGGTGCTAAATTTCAAGCAAATATGCTAAATTGACACATGTGATGTAGATGCCTATAAGTCAATTGCTAACCTTGTTCTTGTGTTGAGTTCTTAAGGATTGAAAGTTTGATCTAACGTGTTAAAAATTTGAGGCATTTGACTAAATTGATAGAAATCATCTATAACTTTAGCATTTAGTTGAATTATTTTCCTTTATGATAAAATTTTGGAGTACATGAAATGAGATAGAATGATAATTTTTGTTAAGTTTTATTTTTCTTCAAACGGGTTGAATAAGTAGAAAACAAATCACTTTATGTTCATTTTTGTCAGCTCATAATCTGCAGTTAGATAGCGATTTGGCAACCCCAAACAACATTTTTAGAACTTCTTGGTAGCTCACAAAGTGCATTTTTACAGCGTTTTGGTAGCCCCCAAACTTCTTTTAGAATTGTTTTGGCAGCTCTCAAAACTACACTTTTAAACTGTTTTGGTGGCTCGCAAAATGCAATTTTGACAACATTTTAGTGACTCAAAGTGCAGTTTTGACAGCGTTTTTAGAGCTGTTTTGATAGCTCTCAAAACACACTTTTGAGACTGATTTCGCAACTTACAAACTACATAACGACATTAATATGCTAGAGTGATCTTTTATTTTCACAATACTTTCCCATGGGTGTGCTCCTCTGGTTAATTTGACAGAAAATAGTCATGACTATACTATGGGATATTATCTTGATGATGATATTTATCTTAAGTGGTAAAGTTTTGTGAAGACAATCCCATCACTAAGAGGGAATAAGAACAAAAATTTTGCCAAAGAATAAAAATCCTATAGAAAATATGTTGAGCAAGAATTTGGTGTGCTCAAACAATGATTTACAATCATTCAAGGACCTTCCCACATGTTTAAGCTGAAGATACTAACAAATATTATGAAAGTATGTGTTCTCCATAATATGATCATTTAATATAAACGTGATGACAATGACAATCTTAATTTTGAGTATGACCAACTTGATAATGATCTCCCCGAATTGTCACGTAATCATACAACTCAATTTATGAACTTTATCCAACATCATAAACATATTAAAGATAGCTCAGCACATCATCGTTTCAAGAAGATCTAATAGAACATCAACGACTACTTTTCTTTCAATAATAAATGAGATTGCATTATATGCACCTATTTTTGTGTGTCATGTCTTACGTTGAAGATATAATATGTTTAAATTTCATTGTCTATTATATGGTACATATGTAGTGTTATTTATAATTTCAAATACCTAATTAACCCGAAACCTAAAAAATAACAGGATAATCAAATGTCTATCAAAGTTGACGAAAAATAAATTTTAAAAAAATAAGATAATAAGACAAAGTACTTAGTAGTTGGTATTGTAAAAGAAAGAAAAAGAAAAAAAAATAAAAATCTAAAGATAAAGATAAGAAATGATATGTGAAAAGTTTTTGGAAAATGATACATAAATTTGAGAGATTGTGATTTTTTGTTATATTATAAGTATAAGGATATAGGTTATTGAAATTTAATAATCTTAAGTTTTATTTATTAGTCGTAATTAATCCCAACTCAGTAAATGTTTATAAATACTTTTAACTTTGAGTTTATTTTCCTTCAACGATCCCTTACTAACTGAGAGTTAACCTTGTCAGTTTTTATAACGTAGACTGTTTTTGTGGAAAACACTAAACAGAAAATTGAAATCTATTATCAGGTCCGTCAGCTTGAAACTCCCACATCCAAAAACCCGTCAATTTCCACATCTTGATATGAACCACCGAACTCGTTGGAGGTAAATTTTTGTTGATGATAGAGGTTAGACAATAAAAAACAGACCTATATGAGATTAACCACTGTTGGAGTTAAAAAAATAGCTTAAAGTTGGCCTCATTCATCAAAAAAATAACGAGGGTTAACTTTCAGTTAGTAATGGATCATTGTAGGAAAATTAGTTTAAAGTTAAAAATGTCTGTAAATAATTTTTGAGTTAGAATTAATCTCACCTAATAAATAAAAATTAAAATTATTAAAATTCAATAACCCTAAAGATAAAAGATTACCCGATGAATCCTCTTAAGCAAGTATACAAATTAATAAAAACGACTTTAGCCTCAACAATATGGCTACTCTCATCCCAACTTATCCTTACATTAAATAACCAATTCTCTTGCTTTCACCTATAGATCAAACCAATCATAAATTTACACGATTATTCACAAGCAAACCCAACATACTTTTTTTTTAATAATTATGGTTTAAAATTAATTTTTTTCCATTTTAAAAATACATATTTTATTTTAAAATGAATAAATTGTATTATATTATATATATATATATATATATATATATATATATATATATATATATATAAA
>BJCM01063455.1:0-11464 GCA_018326385.1 Flaveria bidentis
ATAGACCCACTAGTGCATTTTTGCATGTGTGGCTTTTGTGTGTGTTTCTCATGGTGTAAATCACCATCCTAGGAGAAATCCTCTCCTTTGGGTGGGTATGATTTCACCAGCCATCTATGATTCTCATTGTAACTTGTTTATCTACATCAATGAAATCATAACATTATTATTATCCATCTCTTTGTTCTTTGATTCACACACGTCCACCCATCTTAATTTTGATTTCTAGATCTGAACGAGATGAATCCTAAGATCCAAGCTCAATGAATCTGAAATATTGATTTAGCAGTTAGACCTGTTATTTTTGAGAGATTCATAAGGTCTTTCCGGAGTACTACTGCAGTGACAAATGTTGATGGTGAGAAGACTCTGTCAGGAAGAATTGATGATGACCATTCTCTGACCATCACTGAACAAACTATGAGACAGTGTCTACAGTTTGGTGATGATGCAAACACACTTATTGAGTTTGAAAATGTAGAAATCATTACCTTCTTTGTGGACATTGGTTATGAAGGAGGATATGAAGGAAAGCAAATAGTGAAAGGACTAGTGGAAACCACCTCTATCAATATTGTTTGTCCAAGAGGAAGACAGGATGGAATGATATTCCTGTGATCACCTCATCAGCAATATGTGCTTTATGCACTAATAGGCCATTTAACATGAATGACTATGTGTTCAATGGTCTAGTATCCAACATTCAGGAAGGAAGAAGATACATGTTCCTGATGTACCCAAGGTTCATACAATGCCTCATCAATGAAGCATTCCCTGATATTGTACCAGAAGGACCTGTTTTGGCTATCCCTCATTATGATGCAAAGTCCTACAAATACATCAAAAAGAGAGATCCAAGGAACTTCTATAGTGGAGCTCACTCTCCTCTTTTACCCTGGATGCTTCAACAGATCAATCTTGAAGAACAAATTGAAGAACATGAGGCTCTAGCTGATGAGAAATTTAAGAAGAAGAACGAGCTGCTCATGATAAAATAACTGTTGATGAGCATGTTGAAGAAAGATATTAAGGGCATAGGTTAGTGTCATCCCATGTGGATGTATGGGGTGATCTTCAAACTGAACCTCATGTTCATGATATGGCATCACCATTTGTACCCTCACTAATACCATCTCTCCAAAGATCACCAATTCCATCTCCCCAAACACAACCTATCACTTGCACACATATATCTCTAATCCATCATTCACCCATTTTATTTGCTCAACCATCTCTTATTACTACTGAGCCTGTTGAGTTTGGTGATTCTACCAGCTCCTTAGAGAAATCCAAATCATCATCTGATGAGGAGGATCACCCAAGCCTAATACTTGTAAAGAAACTCACTTCTGAGGCTGCTCCTTCAGAAAGTTATGTTGAATCTGGTGTAAACAAACCAGATGAGAAAGATGGGTTAATTTTAGAACTGATGCAAAATGTAGCCAAGATGGAAAGATTACTCAACAAAAGATCTAGCATTATTCAAGATAGATTTTTGGAGCTTGATAAGAATGAGAAAGAGTTAAAAGAGATGAAAGAAAGATATGAAGTAGAAAAGAAATAAAAGGAAAATGAGATTGAAAAGTTAAAAGTTGTTCTTCAACAATCCAAAGAGGAAATAAATGGTCATGTGGACACTTTAGCCATACAGACAATTGTTATGGAAGAGCAAGATGAATTGATTGAAGAACTAGCTGAGATCATTATCAACTTGTAGAACCAGAATGAAAGCCTAAGAAAAAGAGTCTTTGAGCTGGAAATGTTGGTTGTAATCAAAAGGGAAGCTGAAGCAGAAGTAAGAAAAGATGATGAGAAAAGAACTGATGTTAGTAAGAAAGAAGCTACTTCTAAGAGCTCATCAGGAGAGAGTGCTGATGAATCTCCTCATGCTTAAAGGATGAGATTCTCTGAAACTGAAAAGGGAGACGAAACAAGCAAGACAAAGCATGATGCGTCTAGCTTGGAAATGGTTGTTTAGTAGAGAAATCAGTTGATGTTCACAATGAAGAGGATGAATTCAGTGACATGATTAAAGCTTTGGATGGTTTCATAGCTGAAGAATTTATCATCGATGATGATTTTTGGGACTTCATAGTTGAATAGAGGACTATTGCTGAACCTATAGTAATTATTCCTCAATCTCCTATCCCTCTTGAGAAGGAATTGAGCATGTAACTAGTGCATGTTGTATCAGTCACTGAAGAACAAAAATAGTTGATTAAAAGACTATGTGATGAGCAATAAAAGAAAGAAGAATCAGCTTCTCCCATTCATGAACAAGAACATTCAAAGGCTGAAAATTTGTCTGAAGAACCTGAACAGCCTGAAACCTCATCTGGTCCATCAATGCAGACATATACCAGAAGGAGGAAGTACTTAGCTGAGAAGGCTAAGGAAAAAAGGCCAATAATAGAAGAAGAACCAAGCAAGAAAAGCAAAAGGGATGATCCCAGAAGCCTTATAGCTATTGCTGAATTTTTGGAAGAACATGAACAGGCTGAAGCTCAACTAAAAAAGAAGGTTGATTTTGTAGAACTTCAAGAAGGAGAAATTGAGGGTGGCTATTTTGTTGATGAACCAATAGCAGTTGAAAGCCCTATCAAGGAGGAAAATCAGTTCAAGAAATTATTGAAAAGGCACAGACTGATGATCTAATGGTGAAAGCCATGTTCTTGATTAATCATGGATATGACCCAGAGAATTGTTCAGTATGACCTATAAGGGAATGAAGGCAGAAGAAGAGAAATTGAACAAGCTGCTAGACCCCACATTCGAGACTGACTATGAGAAGACTCTTTCTCCTAAAGCTTTTGTGCCCAAAGTATCATCCATGAAGAAGCAAACATCTACTCCTCATTCATTATATCTGGATCCCTACAACATGTCCGATAGGGAAATGAAGGATTATCTCTCCAATCAAGGATTCACAAAAAGAAATCTTGGAAACATGAAGACAAATTCCCTAAGGGTTGCCATCCTTAGGTTGAACAATGAGAAGAAAGAAAGGCTTAAGAAACTAGAAGAAGAAATTACGAGTAAAA
Organism: Flaveria bidentis; assembly: GCA_018326385.1. NCBI lineage: Eukaryota > Viridiplantae > Streptophyta > Magnoliopsida > Asterales > Asteraceae > Flaveria > Flaveria bidentis. The sequence goes on from BJCM01063455.1 coordinate 3,042, forward strand.
AGCCTAGAACCAGAGTGTCAGCTCAAGATATGCAGCTCACCCATAGAGATCAAAAACTTGGAAACATGAAGACAAATAAGTAATGTCTTATGTCAAAACAATCTAAGCCTTGTTACAAAATGTCTTTCTCTGAAATTTTCAATAAGCATAAATTCTTCCGAAGATGAATTAACTCTTAGAAGATGTTTTACATATCTTCTGAAGCAAATTCCTCCCAGGATAATTTCCTTCTCGGAAGAGTTTTTAGTCTCGGAAGAAGCAATTGATTACATATCAGATCTACTTCCAAAGCTTATAAAACTCTCCATTCGGAAAGCAATCTTTACTCTCAGAAGTATAACTCTACCTTCGGAAGTAAATATTGCCTTCAGAAGACAAATTACCTTCGGAAATGCTTTATACTCGGAATAAAGACTTTACTGTGTAACGGAAATCTTTTGGGCCCCACTCTGTAGAAAGTAAAGATTTTGTTAATGATGTCGGATTATTTAACTGAACTAAACCTTACCGCCCCTGTCACATCAGCCACTAAAACAACACATCATCTTATCCTAACCCCCTTAACCACCATTTCACCCATTTAAATAATTCCAACTACTCACTTTCATCTTCTTACAAAATTTTACTGCCCTAAAAGATTCCTTCATCTCCAATTTACCCAAGTCAAAACTCATCTACCTACAACTTTCTCAAATGGAACTTAACCCTCAGCACAATAAAGTTGCACTTCTTGATTCTTCAAGAGATGCTGACTTTTCAGATAGCATTTCCTTTCTTACCCAATCATCTTATTACACTACTCTAACTGTTAACCCTATCATTTATTCAAATCATATGGCTGAATTTTGGGCAAACGGTCAGATTGAAACCCTAAATAGGGTGTGGGTAATACGAATAAGCATTTCTAGCCAGGAGTTGGTCATTACTAAACAACTCATCAGGGAATATCTCGAGCTTCATGATGAAGGCGCCTCCATAGAGTAACCAAAAGCAGATTTGGACAACACCTACAACCAAATGGGATATGGTGTAGATGTTAGCAGGTCTACAAGTTCAATTTTTCTTATAACTGGAAGTTCCTACTGCATCTCATTCTTCATTACCTATCCAACAAATCTGGGTGATGGGATCAAATCCCATATGAACTAGGGTGCCTAGTTCATGGAATGGTGAGAAGCCTTCGCTTTAACTATTCAAGATTTGTGCTAACCAATTATATGGGAAACCTCCAGCGGGAAACATTATTCATGTATCTTAGGTTTCTTTAGCATATAATCAACTGTGAGTTGGACCAGAGTCAACTTCTTTTTGCAGCTGCTCTGACTGTCCTTAAAATGAGGCGACCATCTTCAAGACTTTGAAGAAAGTGTCCACCAATTTCACTGGAAGACATACTGCTTTGCTTCCAGGTATGACTAAGCAAATAACTCCTCGTCACATCCTTGTTAACTCCATAGGTGATGAGACCACAACAGCAACTGCCTTCACATTGCCAATTCTACCTTATTACCCCATCACCATCACATATCAAAGATGCCCCAAATGAACCCCTTGTTCAATCTTCTCTGATTGAACAAGCTCATCATGTTCAATCCAAAAGGACTAGAGTGGAATAATGGGCTCCCACTAAGTCTGAGGTCTCACCATCCTTCATAATTGACCATAATATAGGTTTTGAGTCTCCCTAGTTTCAAATCCATAAGCCCTAAACCCAAGCTGAAAAACCTCAGGGTGAGTCTTTATACTCCTCTGAGCAGCCACAAAGAGACAGCTTTACAATAGGCTCAATGCTTGTAGACATTGACCAAGGTCCCGGGACACTAGGCTTAACTTCTATATCCTTTACCGACCTTCTATTCAAAACTTATAAAGAGATTACGTTCCTTCATGGCAATGAAGTTGATCTACAACATTCTCTCAAAGATCAACAGAGCCTAGAGAGACCACTTATCTCTAGCCCCCATCAGCAAGCCTTTACTAAGGTGAGTCCCACAAATGTGGAGGGGACTCATGTAGATTCAGCTGCCACTACTGAAGGAGCCTCAATGGATCTTCAGGACACTCGTAACATCTCTATGACTGAATCTACGGCAACCATGCCTTTTGATGACTCTGAAAGAGACATCATTAAGCAAAGGAAACAAGGGTGCCAAGAAACCACATCTGGTGGTGAGGATGAACATACTAGGTATGTTACCTCATCTCTCTATGATTCTTCAAAAGAAGATGAGGGAAGACTGCAACTCACCAATAAAGACCTACTGTCTAAAGTCTCAAACCTCAAATCTAAGTTTAGGACTTTAGAGGATAGGTCTTCCACTCAGCAACTTGAGATTGATAGTCTCAAGGCTCAACTAGCTGAGAAACAGATTGAGAGGTCTGTTAGGCATGTACCCATTCAGGTCTCCTTGACCTAATCCTCTAGCTCATCTAGCTCTCATGATGATGCTACCAAAAAGGGGGAGGGTGTTTAGAGACAAACAACTAAGGAACCACAGAGCCAAGTTTCAACTTCCAGATATTCGGCTCCTATTGCAACTATATATCCTAAGCCATCCCAAGTTATCCTGCAAATATACCCAAGGATGCTTAGAGATCTCTATACGCATTTTTCCAAGTTTCTATTGAGACCATATTTAGATCAGCCTAGCCCTAATGCAGCTATGATGTACTTTGGAGCTGAAGAGCTCTAGAGGTTAAGTGCATCTTCTACCACTATGGAAGAAGTTGGTCAACCTAAGGTCCAAATGGAACCTGAGATTCAATTCGATGGGGAAATGAGAACTAATGGCCCAGTAACTGAAATAGTCGGGACATATAGTGCACTCCCTCAAAGTTCCGAAGGTGAAGTCAAAGCCTCGGAAGAACAAGCTAAGTCTTTAGAAGTTGAGATGGAAGTTGTGGAAGGACTGTTCTCTTTGTCCGAGGATCTATTCATCATAGATGCAATTCTAGAGCTAGCAACAGAGGTTAATAGTGAGGACTTACTCAACCAACCCTTAGCTCAGACAACTTCACTATCTCTATCTCAATCTGAACCCTCCATCCAAGAACCACCAAAGTCAAGTACCTCCAAAGATGATAAAGGAAAGAAGAAAATGACCGCAGAAGAGCTTCAGGAGGCGGAGAGGATTGAAAAGCTTAAAAGAAAAAGGTAGACTTCCAACTGAGAAGTTGTTAGCTGCCAGTTCCAAAGCAGTTGTAGCCAACCAGGAGATAGTCAACAACGAAAAGAGGGTAGAGATCATTGACAGGCTCATCAAACTTGGAGCTACCAATGAAGACGTACTCCTGCTACCATTGGAGGAGTTAGTAGAGCTAGAAAAGGCAACCAGACAGCAGATTGAACAAAAGGAGGAAGCAGCACGGTTGGCCTTAGAGGAGGAAAGAAAAAGAGAGAAGAGGGAAGCTAATCTGCATCTTCGGAGGGAAAGGATATATCCTAACCTCCAGAGGATTCTCTCTTCAAGAACTATCTCAGCATGTTAATGATACAATCCTACGGCTCTTTAACAAAGAGTAGGATCAACTGGAGAAAGAGAGAAATATAAATGCGAAAGAGAAATTGAGGGAGAAGAAGAAGAAAGAAGAAGAAGTTAGGTCACTGCTGCCAAGAAGATAGGTGAGAAAGCCCGAAGAAAGATTATCTTCGGGCTCATGGCTTCTCTAGTAGGCAGGTGGGACCTATGTTTGAAAAGACACTCCAACAAATTATCAGCGACATCAAGGTTGACATTCGTATGGGAAAAAGGAAAGAGATGAATAGAAGGGTACATGGGATTATCTTCAAACTAACCACTCAACCCCAACTTGAACCAATTCCCTCTCCATTCCCTATCAAGACTGAACCCTACACACCTGAACCTACACCATTATCCATACCAACTTCCTCACCTCAACAACCTAAACTACCCATCCTCCAACCCGAAACACTCTCTAGAACCACAACACCAAAACCTACCCAACAACCTCCTAAACCATCCCCTCATCCTTCCAAACATCTCTCCTTAGAGGAGTTCAAGGGAATCAAGACAAAGCTCATCAACTGCACAATCTTGAGCAACATCTCTTGTGAGGAAGACTATGTCAAACTGCCTTATATTGATGGATCTTCATGTTCCCTCCCTAGAGATCAATTTCTTGATCTACACAGAGGAACACTAGACCATGGTGCTAGACTTCTTGGTCTCAACTCTGACTCCTTAAACGATGAAGAGAAGAAGCTGAGAAGAAAGCTGGTGACTCTACTGGATACAAAGAGAGGGGACAAGATTCCTAGTCAACCCCTTGTGCCTAGAAAGAAAATCATCCAGTGGAGGTTTGATGAAGCCTCTCACAAATTTGTTATGGAGAGAGATAATGGAGAAAGCAACAGGCCGAATGCCTCTTCTCTACTACACTCTAGCAGATTTCGACATTGCTGACTTAGCAGAGAAACCATTCTCCAATCCCACCAAGTCCGAAACTGCTGTTCACATCAGAAAACATCTTAGCAACCTTCATCTTGCTGAGCTAACCGCAAAAGCAAAGATTGAAGAGGAGTTGAAGCTAAGATAGAAGGAAGACAAGGAAAGGTCAACCACCAAAGGCTAAGCCTTTCTACACATGGTGGAAGGCCCTAAATTGAAACCAATAGTTAGATGGGAGTATGATTATAGCTCCCGTCAACTAACTCTTTTCTGAGGGATCCAACAGAGGGTGCATATCATTCAAAGTGACAGACTGGATCTCCTGTCGACGAATTATTTGTACAAGCTTCTCAACACCACCTCCGGGAAGAACAAAGAAACAGATAAATATTTGCGTTCCCTGGTGCTGAATGTTTTGAGAAGCAGGAACAAGGGAGGTTTTGGTAGCATCAACCTAGGGGGAGTTTGTTGGATCAAGAAGAAGGCTGGTGCAACCAAAACTAAATCATTTTGACTATTTTGGTACAACTAATAAATGACTTTTGAAGCTAAGTGTGGAGCTTCCGAAGGAAAAAGTGTTCTTCCAAAGACAAAGTGCAAGATTTACTTCCAAAGATAAACACTACTTCCGAAGACAAAGTGTTCACTTCCTAAGATCAAGACTTAGACGAAAAGATCAGAAGACAACTTTTGAAGTATGAACAAAAGAAGAAGTCCTCAAGCCTTAGAAACAAGTAGCCTCTTCCGAAGTATAAGTGGCTTCAGAAAAACTTGTTCTTCCGAAGCCAAGTAACCTTCGGAACACACTACTATGAACGAGTGAACATATGTATGGTGTCTCCGACACTTCGTTGCAGACCTTTGAGATACTGCATGGCGTTTTCTCAAAAGCCATGTAGATGACCATATTTTATTCCACTATTTACCTTTATTAATTAGTACAGTTGCCAACTTTAGGTGGTGACAATAGGTAAGTCATGGTATTTGATCTAGGAACTATAGGTCTAGATCATTTTGTATAGGCTTAAAACTTTAATCAATATTTGTACCTAACAATTGTAATTCATTATTATGCATTATATATTGGTTAACCCATATGTGTATTGATATGTGTATGATTGCAGGTACAAACATTATACTTAGTCAATGTCTGAAAGTGACTAAGTGTAAGAATTGTTGGGTTTTGCAACATGTTAATCAAAGCAAGTTTAACCATTTTAAACATATAAAACGCAGCGGAAATATGACTTAACCATGTTGTTACATTCTGAAAAATTCACCATTTGAAAGCTCAAACAAAACCCAAAAATTAAGGATCAACAATATATGTGTAATAGTATGCCATCAAACAAAAACAAACAACCATAGGGTGGACAAAGAAGCAACCTTTCCTGCACAAGATGTTGTTAATGTAAAAGATGAAGATGATGATGTCCTCGGATGTCTAGCCTTCAAGGGAGAAGACCTCAAGCTTGTATACCCATAAGCTTTAGCAAACACCTAACTAGTTAGGAAGTTAAACACCAAGAACAAACCCTCTTGTACAATCCAAAATCTTCAAGAAGTTCTTGAAGGGCAGCCAACCAAAAGAAAATTTTCAACTCCCTTTTTCTTCTTTAATCCAAAAATTTCAGGTTGTTTAAGAGAGATAAGTGTTTTGTGTGTGTAGAGAAAGGTGTATATTGTGTAGAGAGAGCAAATGCAAGTGCCCTTAAGTCTTCCACAAGACAAGACAAAATGTAAAACCCCACCCACACTTAGGCGGCCGAAAATGATCCTAAAATGGGTTTTCCCCCCATTTTAGTTTTATAAAAGTTGCACACTTAGCCCTTAATCTTATAAAATTAAAACCTCTTTTAATTTTATAACAATAACATACTTTTATTTGATATTATTTAACAAACTTAAATAATGAATCAAATAATTTCTCATGAACAAATTATCCATATAATGTTGTTCTTTTACAAAAGTATAGCTTTAGAAAACCAATTTTCTAATTGGTGTATGTATTTATTTGTTTGATCTCATCAACAAAAAATATTAATTGGTGTTTGCGTAGATTGTTATTGTGTATGACCTGACTTGGGTCATAACGTACTAACCACATCAATCTTGTATGTGTCTTGGGCATATAGGATCCAACAGAAACATATACGGATGAACATCTTTGTTCTTCCGTAGATATGTTTCTTTCAAAATCAATCATCTGAAGATCTTCTGCGGATGAACAACAAACTGAAGTCAGAAGTATAGATTCCTACGGAATGACAAAGTACCTTCCGAAGAACAAGACTCCTTCGGAAAAACAAACATTTACGGAAGACCATTTTCCTGCGGAGTACAAACACTTGTATCTAATAATAGAAGCGTTACAAGTAAACAAGTCAACAAGACAGCTATGTGAATCCCAAGAGATCCGGTGTTTCCTTAACAGAAACACACGTGCCTATAAATATGGATCCTAGATTTCACATCAAGAAGAGGGCGACTACCACAAGTAGACACACAATTACAAACAAACAAACATCTAATCACACAAACACAAACCCTAGCAAACATCACACCAACATCAATACATTCAAACCAATTTTCTTTCATTCATTGTGTATTCATCTGTAATCATTAACATCTTTTAATGAAATACATTTGAATCAACTATTATTGTTTGATTATTAATTGTGTCCTTTTTATTGTGTTCGTCTTAATCATTAATCATTATTGTTGATATAAAATTGATAAAAACGATTAAACAAAGTTAATGTTGATTCCGCAAACATTGACATAACTCAAAAATTAATGTTGATAATTCCTGATTGCGATCCTAGGACAAAGGAGTTCCAGACAATATAGTGCTCCCAGAACTATATTGTTTATAAGCAAAGGAGTGCCAGACAATAGAGAATGACAAAGTTAATTGTTTGCTAATTTCACTAGATTTATCAGTCTTTGCTGATCAGATCTATTGTTTATAAGCAAATCATTTGTGTGATTTAATCAAAACAGTTAATTGTCTCTCAGCAAGTACTATTACTTTGCTTGTTTAACTTGGGTCAATATTCAAAACAATTGAATAGTAAATCTTGGTTACTGATTAACATTCATATATTGTTCATATTTAGTTGAACAAATATATTGACAAAATCCTTAATTTGATAATATAATTATCATTGAAAGGATTGACTGATTTGTGACCATAACTGCTTGTTTATTATAACTCAAGTATTGTCAATAATTAGTTCATTTCATAAAGGATACTCTGTAATAGTTAAAATCTTAGATTTTAACTAAACATGAGTAACTTTAGTGGATCGTTATACCAACCTCCAAAGTTAGAAACAAAAGCAGACTTCAAATCCTGGAAAATCATATGCAGGAATCATGTAAATGATACAGATTCAGACTTATGGGTTTCAATAACTAACGGACCTTATATTCCACCCACTCTTGGGCCGGATTATAATGAGAACAATCAACCCATAAGTACAAAAGGATCTGTCATCTAATGATGTTAAGAAGGTGAAAGTTGATATTAAAGCATACAGCTTGGTTAGTATGATTTTACCTGAAAAATATCAATCAGGCGTGAGAATTACAAAATAGCAAATTTCTTGTGGAAGATTCTTCATACACTCTGTGAAGGGAGTGATGAAATTAGAAGCATTAGGAATGACACCCTTCGGTCACAACATGAAACCTTTCATCATATTAAGGGTTAATCAATTCCTCAATAACTCCATAGATTTATGCAACTGGTTATAGAGATGAATATCTTGGAGTTGAAATACACAAATGAGGAACTAAACAAGAAGATGCTTCATACTTTTCCAGAAAATTGGAAGCAAACAGTATCCATGTTCAAAAACAAAATTGATCTCAAAGCACCTGGTTTAGATACACTAGTAGCTAAAGTTGAGGCTCTTGAAATGGATGATAAATCAAGAAACCAGAGTGTGAGAACTCATGTGTCACCATATCACTTTAAAGAAACAAAAAGTGCAGGAAGTGCCTTTATTT
>BJCM01063461.1:0-14261 GCA_018326385.1 Flaveria bidentis
AATTTTCCTACGAAAAATGTTATTGTGTATATATATTAATGACTGAAGTTTAGTCTTTAATAAGTTGTCTAAGTTTTAGGGACTGAATATTACTCGCTAGCATAAGTCCTAAAAAATTCAATCCCAAATATACTTAGTGACTGATAATTTAGTCTCTAATAGTATGTATACAAGACTGATAAATCAGTCCTTAATATTTTAGTACCTAATAGTCATTTTTCTTGTAGTGACCGTTTACAAATACAACTAGGAAATAAATATAAACAATATTTATGTACCAAACTTGATTCAAACATTCGTCTTTAGTATATAGTCCAGCGAGTCTTCATATACTATTCTTGACTTGACTATTCATCTCGTTCGAATATTCAACTATACATTTTGACTGCAACAATTAACAAAAACAAAAGATTGACGGTTGCTAAGGATCGTGTTAGAGACGGGTCCCTTAAAATATATTCTGCGTCTCTACTCAAGACAACGCGTATGTCTCCCAAGATACCACAGCCAAAACAATATGTACTGCCGGAGAGTGCCTCATCCCAAGAGATCACTGGGTAAAGTATGTGTTATGATGTTACATGGAACAAGATTAAAGATGATGGTGTAGAAAGAACAATTTAAAGAGTACTTCTCTTTAACTTTCTATAAAACTTGTTGACACTCAAGAAAATAAATATCTTCTTCTCTCTAGTTTTCTTTTCTCATTATGAGTTTGACTATATACTCATACCAAAAATTTCTCATTAATGTAAGTTTATGATTTATAATTAAAACTTTCATTTGATTAATGAAATGTTTTATGAGACCAAATTAAAATTTTTATTTTATTCATGACAAGTTTAATACCAATTTTAATAAAAACTATGATCCATAATAAACAATCATAATATTTATTAAAAGACTTGGTCAACATAAAACATTTATTTAATAAATAAATAGTTTTATTGACATTATGCAAGAAATTGCAACAATTTCCTACAATAATCACCCAAGTTTTACTTTTTTCATTCCGACCACTCAACTTTGAGCATCGATATCTACTTCATCTTAGTTTTAGTTTGGACACGGTATAGTTCGTTACAAAACGAGAACTTAAACTAACAAATAAATAACTATTTATATAAAAAATATATAATATAATTATTTTGTTTCCAAAATTCCAACAATCCCCCACATGAATGGAGATCGATCAAAACACACAAAATTCCCAATGAAAACTCAATAGTTGAGTCTTGCAGGATAGGAAGGTGCTCCCATTGAACCTTCCTTTGTGAAGCATATTTAGACTACTGGTGGTGTGTAGACATGATGTCTTTGAATAGACCCCATTTGGTGTAGATGACAATATACATTCACACAAGACTCTCCTTAGTCGGGCACATCTCCTTATTGTCGTGTCCATTATGGTCATGGATCACTATTCTGGTTCTGCGGAAGCTCTAGGATTTACACCACCCCACAAATCCATTTGAAGCGACCCCACTTCTCTCTAACATAGGTGATTCCATGAATCATTAAAAGCATTATGGTTATATTGATTCCCATAATCATTTAACCAGAATATGCTTAACCTTTCCTTGGTCACTAGTTCATGGTACTCCCCTAGAGTGAATGGACTAGGAAGTTCATCACCCCCTTTTCGTTTTAGGATACTCCCCTATAGTAAATCTGTTGGTCATATGATTAAGTTGTTCTATTTAACCTAGATCTTGGGATCTCTAGTCAACTAGGTTAGGTTTTCCTCATATTCCTCTTTTCCTACGGGTTTTAGTTCAATTTCTCCCTATCTCGTCTCATATCAACCGCAGGTTGGTGGATCCAAAATTATTATCTATCACTTTGTCAAGTCGATATAAATAACTTCAATCGAGATAACTTTTCATGATGTGTTCTTATTTCAAGACAAACATATTTCATTTATGCCTTTAGCAGTAGACGTGTATCAAGATTCTAAATCTAGCCAATTAGAATCCGAGAGTTTATCATAGGCTTCTTATGACCTTTGTGTACTACACTAGATCATGGGTTTGCAATATCTTTGGATTGTTAAAATCCATATTGCTAACATTTTATTTTCAAATGTAAGAAACCCCCATATTTAAGTGTTATTAGATCAAATCAATATGGGTTAATAAAAGGTTCTCCCTTTCTATATAGGTTTAAGAAAACTTCTCACAAAACCATTTCTACATATCCTAAAGGATTGTTTCTAAAATGGCATCTTCCCCACATTTCTTGCAATTTGATTTCAAAGTGAGGTTTGATATCGGACAAACCTAGAAAACTGACTCCTCCTCATTTGGCTTTGTATACTAGATAACATTATCTAGTTAGTTAAGTTTTCCATAGGTTATATCAACCTCCTTAAACCGAATGAGTATCATCTTTTAACTCTGTCCATACATAATTGACCTCTTCAGAGCATCATAATTGATACGTACTAGGCTAGTATGCTTTAGACTATAGTACTTTAGCATGTGAACAAAAGATGCATCATTCTGATCATTCACAACTTTAAAGAATAACACACTATCCCTTGTCCATATTCATATCTTATTATAGACAAATCATGATGCTTATTCATTATCATTCAGTTTAGGAACATAAATCGTTTTCCTTTAAACCTCTTATCTACAGGCAAGTCACTAGCCATAAAGCTAGACCTGGTAGCCGCCTCAGTAGCAGCCAATCAGTAGCAACTGCCGGACTCGACATTACCATAATAGGTTAGTAGCAACTCAAAGGCAAGCTCGGTACCAATCTAGCCTACACACATTTCAGTAGTTGGCATTAAGTTAAGACCAATATCTTGGTAGCATCTTTCAAAACTACTCAACAACTTTCAAGCACAAGAGTGCAAGAGTGCGAAGTGCAAAGAGCATTATCTTCCCTTTGACTTATAAAGACTTAGTAATAAGTCTTGATTCAATTCACTTTGGTAAACACATTTATCATTAACAAGTTAAATGAAACTCGTCTACAATCAATATTACATTAAAATAGAGTCAAACACATTGACACTAAATAATATGCAATTCATCTTGTCTTGTTGTTCCCTATAGGCTATGTATAAGTAGGATATTTTCCCAAATGAAAGAAAAATCATTCACATAGCTCTAACAACATTAAAATGATAGACACATCTACATTTAGATATTTCATAATGAATTTAGCTAAATCATTAAATATAACATATATTGCTTTCATATGTAGATTTGTTCACACTTGTGAATGATAACTTCAAATGAAGTTTATTAGTATATCTCATACTTGTGTATTTCATCTCAATACACTCATCATATATTTGATCTCATGATACGGTAAGATATTTGATATTTCATCTTCGACATTTAAACAATTCAATAACTCTCAAGTTGTTTCATATGCAAATCTCTTATTGCATTATCCGTTTAAAGTTATATATTTTCTAAACATTATATGATTGACGTTTAAAATTATTTCCCTCAAAATCAATTTGAGCGTTATAATAGAAATTGATTTATTTTGTTGTAAATATATCATGTGTTATTTTAAGATATTAAACACAAATAATAATACAACCGAAATTAAAACGTAAAGTGTAAAACACTTTTTAATAATAATTTAAATAAATAAAAGTTATATCTAGACATCAAATCTCAAAGTGTTATTATCTATAACACTTTCATTATTAGCAATGATATCGATTTTATGACATGTATTGAGGTACTCCCTCAAATGTAGTTCATGCACTCATACGATCGAGTTTCTCATTTCATCTTGAAACTCCAAATTTAAAAAGTCAAACTGACCAAAAACAACAACATTTTATATACACTATCTTATTCATAATTAGTTGTATTTAAATAACTATTTTTGTTCACAACAACCTCAAGTTGTTTTTTTCTGAATAATCTCATCGAGACTATTATGTGGTTCGAGACATGTTATTTTTCACATGAGTAGTTAACCGTTTTAGATTGCAAAACACATGTTTTATTCATTTAAAATATTTCATAGTATTGCAACTATTTTAAAATATATTATTGTATTTATTTTATGTCTTGATCACAAAAGTCAAGACCATAAAATCCAAAAATAATATTATTATATTAATTAATATCTTTTAATATTTTGTTTAACACTTTTGTATTTATAGAATAAACTGTTTCTAACACATTCATTAGAGAATAAATGAATATAAATACCTTTTAAACATATTTTGGTTTATATACATAAATAATTTTTAACAAATGATTACAACAATCATTTTAAATATTGCTCTTCTCATTAAATAAATCATTTTCTAACACGCTCGTTAGAAAATACATTATTATAAATAACCTTTTAAGCTTATCGGTTACAATAACCACTTCTAACCCGCACGTTAGAAATAAAGAAAAACAAAGATCGCTTTAAAAGCTTTTCGATTTATATAAAATAAATCCAGTTTTAACTTACTTGTTAGAAATAAATGATGTCATAAATCGTTTTAAAGCTTATTGATATAAAATAAATAAAGCGGTTCTAACACGCTAGTTAGAAATAAACAACGACAAAAAATGTTTTTAAGCTTATCAGTTTATATACAATAAACTCGTTTCTAACACGCTCGTTAGATTTGAACGATTACAAAATCGCTTGTAAGCTTTTTGTCTCATATAAATAAACTATTTCTTTTTTGTTGTAAAACACTAGTTTTAATTTCTTTCTAAAACAAAATTTGGTTTTACTTAAATCATTGTAGTTATAAATAGTTTTAAAACTACAAACCCTTGATTTTTTAATGACTTTTACAAATTGAACCATCTCTAACACACATGTTAGATTGTTAAACATCTACAAAAATGTTTTAACACATGATAAAATCAAAATATTCGTTTTGGTAAAACCGTATTTTGGATAATAGATTGTACTCCAATCTTTATTAAAATCAAAACAATACATTGTACTATGTTTTTTCCCAAAAATATTGTTTGATTTTAAAAAGAAATCTTAAATAATATTTTCTTTAACGTTTCATGAACCTAAAAACCATAGTAATAAGGTTTTAAAAATTCCATCACGAAATCTATTTTAAGATTGTAGGAATGATGTTCACTTTTATATTAAAAAATAGTAATTTTAACGATACTCTCATGAGCCATGGGAAATATTATAGTAAAATACCATTTACAAATACAACTAGAAAATAAATATAAACAATATAGTATTCTTGACTTGACTATTCATCTCGTTCGAATATTCAACTATACATTTTGACTGCAACAATTAACAAAAACAAAAGACTGACGGTGAGGATCGTGTTAGAGACGGGTCCTTTAAAATAGATTTCACGTCTCTACTCAAAATAACACGTCTGTCTCCCAAGATACAACAGCCAAAACAGTATGTACTGCCGGAGAGTGCCTCATCCCAAGAGATCATCGGGTAAAGTATGTGTTATGATGTTACATGGAACAAGATTAAAGATGATGATGTAGAAATAACAATTTAAAGAGTACTCCTCTCTAACTTTCTATAAATTTGTTGACACTCAAGAAAATAAATATCTTCTTCTCTCTAGTTTTCTTTTCTCATTATGAGTTTGTCTATATACTTATGCCAAAAATTTCACATTAATGTAAGTTTATGATTCATAATCAAAACTTTCATTTGATTTATGAAATATTTTATGAGATTAAATTAAAATTTTTATTTTATTCATGACAAGTTTAATACCAATTTTAATAAAAATTATGACCCATAATAAACATTCATAATATTTATTAAAAGACTTGGTTAACATAAAACATTCATTTAATAAATAAATGGTTTTATTAACATTATGCAAGAAATTGCAACAATTTTCTACAATAATCACCCAAGTTTTACTTTCTTTATTCCGACCACTCAACTTCGAGCATCAATATCTAATTTATCTTAGTTTCAGTTTGGACACGGTATAGTTCGTTACAAAACAAGAACTTAAACCAATAGATAAATAACTATTTATATAAAAATATATAAATATAATTATTTTGTATCCAAAATTTCAACACCTAAACCCCATAACTCATACATGGTTGATCTCATGCGAGCGGTTTTATAACTTCTAAAAATATTTAGATTCTAATTGATACATACACAACACAAGGTATATCAATCCTAAAGCTATATTTACAATAAGAGTTTCTAAGAGAGATCTCGTTTTGTAACTTGGTGATAATACTAGTGCATGATGTCCCTCACAATAATGATTGGGTACACCTCATTACATAATAAAAGAGAGTCTCATGTGATTATCAAACCACTAAAATTTATTGTATGGATAAACAATTAAACCTTGATTACTTCGTGGGTAGAAATGTCTTTTAACGTTCTTACATTTTCAAATTGTTTTTCTGTCTCTAACTTATGCCTAGTTTAAAATTTTGAGATCCATGTTTCATACAAACTCAAATTTTATAAAAAGAAGAAAAAGTAAAGGGAAGAGATTAATAGCAACAACAATAATATGAATAATAATAAAAGAAAACTTCAAATACAAAGTATTATAAAAGTAATAAGTAAATTAATCTTAACCATCCATTTTCTTAATTAACGAGTGGGATAAGTTGTAGGGAAAAGTTTGTTATACGGGTATTTTTGGAATAACCAATTTTTTGACTTTTTGTAAATTTCTTTATTTTTTTAAAACGTTCATAACTATTTTGTACGACATTAATATTTTATAAAAAATACACCATAAATAAAACGATGACAATATTGTTATATAAAAAGGCAAAAAAATTACGTTTTAAAGCTCATATCTCGTCATTGTGTCTTTAATGCAATTTATTGTGTCATTTTGTTAGTTATTGTGTTTTTCAAAATAGGGTTATAAATTTTAATAATCTCAAATTTCATTTATTAGTCGAGATTAACCCCAACTTAGGAAAATGTTTACAATCACTCCTAACTTTGAACTTATTTTTCTCCAATGATCTTTTACTAACTGAGAGTTAACTATCGTTAGCTTTTATTATGAAATGAGGTCAACTTTGAGACATTTTTCAACTTCAGCATCACCAAGTCTCAACTAGGTCCATTTTCTATTGTCTCATCTCCATCATCACCTGATATCTACCTCCAACGAGTTTGGTGGTTCAAATCAGCAGGTGGAGATTGACAGGTTTTTGGGTGCGTACGTTTCAAATTGACAGACCTGATGATAGATTTTAACTTTTTGTTTAGTGTTTTGGCTATAAAAATAGTTCATATTATCAAAATAAACTAACGAGGTTAAGTTTTAGTTAGTAAGAGATCATTGCAGGAAAATAAATTTAAAGTTGAAATATTTTTAAACATTTACTGAGTTGAATTTAATCCCGGCCAATAAATAAAATTTGGTATTATTAAAATCCAATAACCCTTCAAAGTACTATTGTGTTTTTTCAAATGACAAAAATAACATAAAATGATGTAAAACGTTAAACACAATGATTAATAATTTACTACACATAACAAGTGATGCAAAATATATGACACAATGAACGTAAAAGACCAAATGAGTTAACGTATTTAACTAAATAACCTGAATACTCATTTTTTAAACTATAAAATGACAGATGTTATACATACATTCCTTGTTAAACTTTTTAAATTAATTTTTTTTTGTATAATGTTACCCTTATAATAATTATTCTTTCTCAATTTTCTATTTTTTCTCTTTATTGTGTGGGCCAATCGCTTTGTATCATGGGCCTCTTATTGTTGACTCTCCACCACCCTCTATAACTCTATAAGGCTATTTCCTCACAACTCTATTTACATGGCTCACATCTTATTTTGGAGGGAGGCATTTTATTCTATTTTATTTAAATATTAGTTTTTGATGAGAGATTCGGTTTTCAAATCATCACCCTAATTTATTTATTTTAGTTGTATTTTCCTTCATAAGTTATATTTAGAGTTCAAACAAGAGATGTTAGAACAATCTGCAAAAAAAAGGAAGAATTACTTTCGGATTTCTTATCATATTTTATTAAACATTTTCTTTCTCTTATGCATCTTTCACTTTAATAGATTATAAAAAGAAGAAAAAAATGATATAAAAGCTAATGGTGATGTGAAATTGAGAATATTTGGTACGATTTTACGTACTCACCGCAACACATTAAGTTTATACTAGTTTGGTTTTTAAATTTAAAATTAGTCTAATTTTTGTGTATTTGTTACTATCTGAATTGACATTAAGTTCATTCATTTTATTATTTTTTAATATCTGAGGATCAGACTTGTAATAAATATGCAAAAGTTTGAACTAACTGTGTAATTTTTACAGCATGAGAACTAAACGTATAATCTAGTAAAACCACAAAAACTATTTACTCAAATTTATGAGATTGAATACAGAAGTCCATCAAGTCTAATGAGAGAATATACAATGTTGAATTAGGATAAACTAGATACACAATTTATGCAATTTTCACTTTAGTGTTTTATTTCATTCGAACTTTTAAACACAAAATAACATTACATATTTGATATTTTATTTTTCCTATTATATCCTTAATTTCATTCCTAAATTTTTTTCTTAAACAAACGATTGTAACAGGCCGTCAAATGGGAACAAGATAAGTGAAAAAACATTGAACCACATATGCACGTTGCGGCATGGTAACTAATAAAATTTAGACCGAAATATAAAACAAAAAATATAAAATACGAAAAATATAGTGGATCAAAATTGAAAGTAAAGAACATGTTGATATGTAAAAGTTGATAAAAATGTTAAGATGTAAAAGATGTAAAAATATTAGGTTATAATAATATCAAATATAAAAAATGATAAGAAATATTGATATAACCCATAAAACATATAGTACAACTTACAATGCATACAAAACATAATAATTAAAACATTCACAACCCACTCTTCATTTCTATCTATATAATTACACTAAAATTTACAACTTTTTTCTCTCCTTTTTAATAAAATAATATTTTTTTTATATTTTTATCATTACATTTTCTCTACTCTCTACTCACAATCACTTTCAACAAATATTAAAAATTAATAGAAATAAACAATAACATGTTTTTTATCCTCCACACACAACCACTAATAATCATTCTCTATAATATAAAGAACGCACTCACAGATTTATAGAGAACGGGTTGTAAATGATCTTAGTATTTATATATAACTAGTCTTAAACCCTCCGCGCTGCGGCGGATACGTAAAAACCTGTCAAATAGCACCAATGACGCACTACTGTCAATATACATCAACATTGAAAAAACTTGTATTAAAAAAATAAGAAACATAAAAAATAAAATCAAAACGAAAGTCTTGTTTTTCCCCACGTTACGCGTTCAGAATTTTATCGTTTTTCTTTGTACTATGTAGCGTTACCGCCCAAAAAAATACCAAAACCGCCCAACCGCCCTAAAATACATAAACAACTCAAAAGTTACAAACAAAAACAGCCCAAAAGGGATGAGGACAACCAAATTATGCATAATGTACAACTCAATATGCATAATAAAGTTGGTAATTAGTATTATTTAAATAAACATAAACAAATAACTATTTTGACTACCCGTTGACCATCGTAGTTTGTGACAGAATGCTTTAGAAACAGTAAGACAATGAAATTTTAAAAATAAAAAAATTAAAATCCAAACTAGAGCCCAATGTGTGGTTATGGGCTTGGTAGTTGGGCATGTTGGTCAGAAGCTAACACACTCTTTATTGGTTATTTGTGTTCTTCAATTCTTATTGCTTCAACAATTCAGCTTACAAGAAGATAGTCAAAGTATCGACCACTTGAATTGGCCCTTAAACAAAAAATGGGTACCTTTTTGGGTTAGGGTTGACCCATTAAGTCGATTTGTGATCCTACATTCGACTCCCATCTGGTCGTCGTCTCGAAGAATTTGATCAACACTAGTTCACCCATGAGTTCATAGTCGAAAGCCCTAAAAAAGTATCTAACAAGATGGCACTCTAAGAATCTGATTAAGAGGTTGTTTGATAGTCTGTTAATAATCATTTAAAAGCTACATCTTAATAGTTAAAAGGAAACCTTAAGTCTAAATAGTTAAGAGGTAACATATTAATGATTCTTTTAATCATTCAGACTTAATGTTAACTCTTAACCATTAAGAGTCTGTAAATCATTAAGAGATGGTTTCTTTATAACCATCAAGAGTCTATCAAGCTACCCCTAAGTCGAACCACATCTCTAAAGCTCGAAACCTATCAAGATATCTAATGTCGTCCGGCTCACTCTCTGGTCTAGCTCTGAAAAGTTGAACATGTCCAATAAGAATGACATATTATGGTATGTAACTATTAAACATATTTTAAAACTTCAAATTTTAGTTTAAAATAATAAGATAATATTCAAATAAACTTGTGCTTGAATAAATCCTGATAATACGAGTTGTTCATTGCTATTGTACCCAAGTAGACAGACATATTCTCAAAAGAGAGGGAGAATTTATATTAAAAAACCGTGTAAAAAACATCTCAACATCTTCACCTCAACCCGTTATTCTAATTTTCTTTAATTCAAAGCATAGTTCATTTCAATTGTATTTGTTTTGTGCTGGTATTCCAATTTTATTTCTAAAAAAACTAGCGTCAACTCTACATAAACTACTCAAATTCACGTTTAAAAATAGGGAAAATTAACAAAATGTTAATTTTTCTCCTCTCTCTATAAACATTTCCCTATCATGAATGTCTTCTCAAAATGTCATATCTAGACAAGGCGTCTTCGCCTCCACAAACAGATGCATATGTCTTGTACAACAGAACCAGTCACAAAGAGACACGTGTACCTAAGCAAACGAGTGTTTGTACTTTGTGGGCGGACGCTCGTAGACAATGGTATTTTGAGAAAAAAAATTACAACAAAGAAATTTTAAGGAAAAAAAAGAAGAAAATAAAAATTTTGAGAATTTTCCCTTTAAAAATAAACTTGAAGCTTTTAAACCACAAGAAATTGATTACCTTTCCAAATTTGCATTAACTTGATACATACATGAGTATGTTTTTTAACAATACCGTTGAGGCTGTAACAATAATTTGGTTATAAGTTGAAAATGAGTTTAATTGTCTTACAACTAAAAGACATAACAAGAAAATAACAAAAACCGAAAGGAAAAACATCAAAGACACCTTATAACGTGCAAACAAAAGATTGGACAAAACAGAAAGGAAAAGATGCCAAGATTTAATAGTTGAGTCTCAAAAAGCTTTTCGACTTTACCCAATTGAAATAAATAATTATAAAAATGACATTAAAAGGATCTAAATTTGGCCTTTTTATTTATTTATTTAATCCCAAACAAAACAAATCCCAATTTGTCTATGTGATTTTGGTAACAAAATGCCACCTGACACTTCAACTTTTCATTTGTGCAGTTGTCGTTGTATGATTTCAGACCTTACAGTCCTTCAAGCTCAAACTTTTATAAATACTGACTTTTCTAAAGTTATATTAAATTTTTATAATTAATGATTTATCTATAAGGATCTTTAAAAAACGACATAAAACTTACACATTGATTTGTAATGATATTCACTCCAAAGAAGTTGAACTAATGTATTAAAAACTTTATTACAACCAGGGGGTTTTAGGTTATTACTTCCAAGTTCAACTTGTGATAAAAAAAATCAGGAGTTTTCTTAATCTAGGTGGATTTCTTTTTAAAGATGAACTGATAAAAAAATCCAGTCTAGAGCTCCAAAATTTAATAGTTGTTACCACATTGGTTTTTATAGAGACCATGGTACGTTTTGAATCAACAATTTTGCTTTTATATCTTTCTAGTGAACTTTAATACTTAGTTATATTTTTATCATCTTGTAAAATATATGTTGATTTACAAATTAATGTCAAACAAATATTTTACAAAACTTATTTTTTTAATTTGCTTTGTTTGTTTGTTTCCGATGCAGGTAGGATTGTTGGCTTCACGTCTAGGCTGGTTGGTTCGTCTAGGCTTATTGCTAATGCATCAATCATGTTGTTTTCTAAATCTCCTGTAACACACACGCTCTCTCTCTCGCTCGCTCTCTCTCTCTCTCTCTCTCTCTCTCTCTCTCTATATATATATATATATATATATATATAGGGTTTGGTTATTATGAGAACTCTCTATCTTTGTGAGAATCCTATAACTCAATCCTAACCATAGATCAAAAAATGGATGGATAAGATCTTTTAAAAAAAATTAATAAAAAAGGGCATAAAGGTCATTTAATAAATTCATTAAAATTCAAATTTAATAGGATCATGACAAGTATCATCCATATACCCTCCTATTTCTTTTTTCTTTTATTTAAAAACTTTACCTCTTTTTATTTAAACACTCATAACTTTTTTATAAATTATTATTTTTTTATAAAAATTACACCATTAAACTCATCATATTTTTCTCTTTAATACTACTATAGTATTGCAAAAAAAAAGTTTCAACTGTACAAAATTATATCATATTAAAAACTTTATAATGTACAGTAGAAAAACTGTACATTTCTTTTTTCTTTTATTTAAAAACTTTACCCATTTTTATTTAAGCACTCATAACTTTTTTATAAATTATTATTTTTCTATAAAAATTACACCATTAAACTCATCATATTTTTCTCTTTAATTCTACTATAGTATTGCAAAAAAAGTTTTAACTGTACATAATTATATCATATTACAACTTTACATTGTTGTAACATGTAGGAAAACTATAACAAAAACAAGTTACAATGTTAATTTCCATGATATTACATCACTCCAATTAAAAGTAACATAATCATTACAACAACCAAACGACATTACATCAATATAAATCAATGTAAACTAGTATTAACTAATGTAAAACGATCTGTAAACACAAACGAATCATTAACCAATGTAAATCAAATGTTTTTTAAATGTAAACCATACGACATTACACCATGTCCTAATGATTTAGCACTATATCTGGAACAAAACAACACAAAATATTAACCAATGTAAATAAAAAAAATATTACTCGTACATAATTACATCAACTTACACTGTTATACCACTATAACTTATAGCAAAATTGTCATGAAAACCAGACTGTAAACCAATGTAAACTATTGTAACCCAAAAATTAGATTTTAATGTACTTAGTTACATCAGGTTTTAATGTTATACCAATGCAACATTTAGCAAAGTTGTAACGAAACATCAAGTTACACTATGAAAGACCTAATATTAACCAATATTACACCGATATAAACCAATGTAAACTACTGTAACCCAATAATCAATTTGTAAAACAAATATAAACTGATGCAACTTACTATTACGTTAATATAAATAAGTGTAACATCATTGTAAGAAGGTATAACATAAATATTAAAAGGTGTAACATAGAATATTAAAAATATACATCAATAAACCCAGATCTAAAAATAAAAAAATGTAAAAAATCTAGATACATGAAACAAATTAAAGTACACAGATCTTGATGCAACTTTTTCACCTTCGCCTCCTCCATCCTTATCACCTCTGTCGTGGCGTCCGCCGCCTCTGCCAACTCCATCATCTCACCAGCAACTATCATTCTCCTATTCTTTTCTGACGTCTTCATCGACATTATTACATATGGGATCTGAAACATATTGTGAACCCGGATCTGAACCCAGATCTAAACATCAGGGTGGTGGCGGCAATAGCATGGTGGCGGTGGCAAAACGATGGCAAATTGGTTTTTGTATTTGTTGGAGAAAGTACGATGACAGTGGTGGTGGGGTTGTCGGTGAGGTGAGCTGGTTGTGGTGGTAGTGTTGCAGGTGGCGGTGGTCGGAGGGGAGAGAAAAATGGCGTGCAGGGGGCGGAGGGGAGAGAGGGATGGCATGGTGGTGTCCAGTTATGCTCGTGGTGGTCGGAGGGAAGAGAGGGATGGCGTGGTGGTGTGGAGGTGGCGATGGCATGAAGATGAAAGAGAGGATAAAGCAAAAAAGCATAAAGCAAAGAGAAAATAAAATAAAGTTAAAAAGAGATGAGATTGTGGTATGTTTATAATTTTTTAAGATAAAATCAAAGAGAAAATGAAATAAAGTTGAAAAGATATTTCTAACAAAAGCATAAAGCAAAAAAGAAGTAAATGACTAATATGCCTTTTATCTCATCTCCACCCTTCAATTGACATCTATATTTTTTAATATTAAACCAATTGATAAATCTTGAATTAAAAATTTCTTATAATTTCTTAGGGTTCTCACATGAACCCAATCTTATATATATATATATATATATATATATATATATATA
>BJCM01063462.1:0-14826 GCA_018326385.1 Flaveria bidentis
TATGTTTTATCTTCTCTCTTTGAAGGACTGTTTCAAGAGGTCTACAGAGATGAAGGGAAGTTAGTCAAATTTATTTATTTTTATTAATGTTCATACCTAGCATTATTAGAATTCAGTCAGGTAAAAAGCAAATAAGTTCATGGAACAAACCGTGAAGGCTACTTCTTCATTACACAACATTGAGAGGGAAGTTGTCTGAATTTTCTAATTGTGACACACCATTATTGTTCTAATATTCTTTCTTTTAATTTTAAGTTTTTTCTTGTGCAATTTCCAGGAGATGCTCAAGGAAGGAGCATGGGGTGGCCTTATTTTCAAAATGAGAGAATGAGCTTCCTAAATATGTGCTTGATGCTTTGATTCACATTTCAAGGTAAAGTTCAAAGTGTGTAGCTTGTTAGGTTTTCAACATGATTTTTTATTGTTGCTGCTTGTACTTTTCTAATGTAGTTTTAGCTGTTGATCTTTTTGTGTCATATGTTGTTTGAAATACTGCAATATAAAGTTGCAAATGCTCTTAAGTGTCCGTATTGAAAGAAATATATGATAAGAGTATTGTGTAAGTCAGTTGTTAGTCTATGAAAAAAATGAATCCAGACTATGATTTTTGGGTTCTGGTTCACAAATATTTAGTTTTTTTAATAGTTCTTATTTACAAAGTTTATATAAACAATGTTCCTATTTCAAGCAATACCTAACTAATAGTGCTCGAAGAATTATTTCTATATGGGAAGTTTGTTAGAACATGTGCTGAAGACCAGAAGGCTGCAATCAAAGGTTACAAACAATTACTTGATGAGGCGAAGGAGGTTTGATTAAGTCCATCTCTAACTTAACCTGAAAAGTTTTTTTATTTATTTTTTATTTTTTATATTGTCATAACACATAATACACATCAAAATTTAATAACTTGAGTATAATTTGTTGTCATTACGTCATCTATTTTTCAGGATGCCGACAAGAACACTGATCTTTATAATCCAAGCTTTGAGGCATTGGATCGGGAAGGACGTGAAGCATACTAAATGATAGGTAACTATCTGTACTTGGTTTCATTGAGAAACTTAATTTATCTGAGATCATTATTAACAAAATGTGATGCAACTTAAAATTATATGTTATGCAGGATCTCACACTTCATGGCATTTTATTACGTTTTTTGGTTGTTCCACTAAAGAGGTCTGTTGTAGAAGAGGCCCCTGCAAAGCTTGCAGATGTTGTTTCTAGTTTAGGGTTGATGCTCAGGGATAACAAGGACATTTCCCCAACCTCTCGTTGGTCCAAGGTTAGTAAATGTGTAGATGTTTGGATTGAATTTTGGTTTGTTTCATTGATTAAATATTAGTAAGTTTGTAGATATATGTACCCATATTTTAATTATCTTTTAGGTTATAGCTAATCCACAGTTCTACATGTTACATGTAGTAGACTAACTAAATTATATACAATTTGGTTGATTTGATTAAGTTTTCTATCTCTATTGGACCTTATGGGTTAAGCTAAAAGAGTTGATTAAAAATGAAACTAGTTAAAAATGTTGAAAGTCATCTTTGTTTTCATATGCATAAAAACCTTGAAGTCACTTTATTTCGGGATGAACTTTTTCTAATAGTATAAATCAAGATTGGTATTAATGCTTTTTAATTATTTTTCTTCTTTAAGCTGGATCCATAATACAGAGACTTGTTGGATGGAATTATTATTATTTATATACTCAGAAGATGTACATGTTTGTCTAAATTCAAAAGTAGCAATTGTTTTTGTATTTTATAGTGCGTCTCGTTTCATGTTGATGATTTCTGGCCGGTATATTCTGGATTAATACAGGGTTTGGTTGTTAATTGGATGGAAGAGCTACATGAGGACATAAAATTGCATCTAGACTTGGACAAAGGAAAACCAACACATATACAATATTGGAAGGTAATATTTTTTCTTCTATCATCACATAATATATCTTCTTCTATCCGCAAATTAAAAATATTAATTTAAATAACCGTACCATTCACTCATTGTTTCACATCATAGATACATTATGAACTTGTATCATTTTTTTGTGTATTGTTGCTTTATTTAAATAGCATGGGACAGAGATGGCAATTCCACCTTTTTACTATATATACTAATGAATGGCTGATAAGTTATTATAATTTATTCAGGTAAAAAGCAAAAAAGTTGGTGGAAATAACCTTGAAGGCTACACTCTTTCTTACACACTATTTAAAGGGAAGTTCTCTGAATTGTCCTATTTATAACACCATTATTTTTCTAATATTTTTTCTTTTAATATCAAATCTTATTTCTTTTAATATTAAGTTTTTACTTGTGCAGTATCCAGGAGATGCTCATGGAAGGTGGGGTGAATGGGCTTCCTAAATTTGCGTTTGATCTGCTTATCAAGTTTGCTAGAGTCTAAAGTTTCACTTGTTAGGTTACCAACATGAAAGAAGAATACGATAAGAGTATTGTGTAAGACAGTTATTAGTCTCTAAAGAAAACATTAAATGAACCAGACTATTTTTTTTGGGTTCTGGTTCTCAATATTTAGTTTTTTATAGTTCTTATTTACTGAGTGTATATTAACAATGTTCGTCTTACGGGCAATGCCAAGTTATAGTGCTCGAAGAACCATATACGATCAGCTTGTCAGAACATGTGCCGAAGAACAAAAGGCTACAATCAATGGTTGCAAGCATTTACCAGATGAGAAACACGGAGATGGGAAATTTGAGTATTTGACCTAAATAGAAAACCAATTAAACTACACTTCCTATTTTATGCAATTCACTGTAACAACGATAACGTATTCTATCTTTTTTATTGCAGGATTAAAGATCCGCTGGCATTGATGGTTACAGCCCAAGTTCTACTTATTTTTTACTCACCAGCCTCACCACAAGCTACTCTACCTCTCGCCTATTATGGTGCACCAGACGCCCAACTTTTTATGAGTTATATATTCACTTATACATATGTTTTTTATGAGTATTTAAAACTTGTAAGCTGACTACGTTGAACCTAATTTTGGCGTCCAGACTTTGTTATAAAAAAGATGGACTCGGAATTATCTATATTAAACCTATTTTTTAAGATTTTACTTTTTATGCTATTACAGTTGTTTTAGAAGCTATTACAGTTGAAACAACCCAACTTCAAACAAATTTTTTGGTAAGACTTTTTTTTTTGCTTTTATTTGATTTTATCCCTGCAGGAAATGGACATATTGACCAGTGCAATAACAAATGAAACAATATGCATCTTTTTTTCTGGGTATGCTCTTATTTTCAGTCATTTGTTTAAAATTTCTCATATTTCTTAATTTATTCTAATCTTTACTGAATGTTAGCAGCATTAGTCTTAAAAACTATTGTATGTGGATCTAGAATAGTATAAGAAGGCCTGTAACATGTTGCAGCTTAGTGATAACTACCTTAATTTATTAAATAGAAAGCACATTTGCTACTAGATTATCTTCAAGTAGTCTGTTTATCCTTAACTCCTATCTTTATGTGTGCTGTCTAACAGGTTACATGAGTACATGAATGGAGTGGAAGTCCTCAGAGGAATTATACACAATTCAATATCAAGGTATAGACATGAATTTAGTTCGTATACTGTGTTGTCTTCATTCCCTGATTTGGCAACCAAATTTAACTCTTTGTGTTAGCAGTTAAAACACTTATTTCATACATGAACATTCATCTGATTCTGGTGACAGAACCTATGTTAAGCAAATGTGTTAATGATAGAAACAAATCAAATAAAGTCTTCAATTTAAAGAGCCAGTGGCTAGACACATAGGATATTCAAGTCTTTAAGGACCAGGTATTATTATTGATGATTGATGAAGATGAACCAAACAAATGAATCAAATAAGATTTCACAAAAAAGAACCAGTGGTTAGACACGTGAGTATGTGTGTAAGCATATGAAAGCATTTTTCAATCTCATCTGTGATTAGCTTGTTTTTTTACCTCATTTAATATAATGTGTATTTTTGATTCTGTAGGTTTCTTGTGACTAGCGCACCAGTACATGATTTTCACTTTAATACACTATGGAACGATGACTTCATCACTCTCTTTCTGTGACTATCGCTTTTCTCTATGATTTTCACTTTATCTTTTATCTTTGGCTGTGATAGAACACTAGTAGGCTAGATTAAAACTTAAACTAGAACAGAGCAGAACAGTCCCGTCCTCTTCGAGAGGGACCAATCTCCAACATACAACCAGAAATACTAAATCAAAATACTTAAACCTAACCACTAGACTTTTAAAACACATATAAAGAAGATAACATGTAACTATCCCACTAAGTTCCACCCTACTTTCTGATAGATACCGGAAATCGAAAGCTTAGATTTATGATTAAAAAGCCTGATTCGAGATAGGTTAACCTCCAATTACAAGGTAAAAACCCTAGTTGATAAACAATATATTGATATTCCCTCCCTACTCTCTAAAAGAACTATAAAAACAAGAAAGGTAAAACTGTCCCACTATTAGCTCCTCTCTTTTTGGTAACCCATGATCAGCTCCTCTATCTCGGGTAAGTGACTAATGTAGTTGACCCTATTTCTAGTAACCGACTAATTGAATTGATCTGAGGTGGCCTGATTTGTGGATACGTATCAATACTTCCAGCCTGGAAAATCGACTTGTCCTCAAGTCGAAAAGAAGAAAATTATTGTGCCAAGCAATAAGCCATTCGATTGTAGGCTGATGGACAATTTTCTTGTGTTTCAAAGCTTCAAAAGACCCGACCAAATCAGAAATAGGAAACTTTCCTTCATTTTCAGATGGGTGGAGATAACACGATTGCTGCAGTGAAACATATGTTTTATTCCACTGTTCAGGTCCCAAGGAAGGCTCTAATGCTTCTATTTCTTGCACTTCAACATTTGAGAGATATGTAGGGTCCACCTTTTGCTGGTCTTCCTGAATGGATGGTACTTCATCTTTCCAACAAACTACTTTATCACCATCCATCCCTGCATCCTTTGCTCTCTCCATGTGAGCTTCTTCATCTAAAAATTCTGATTTTGCAAGTAAAAACACTCTCTTCGGTATGTGTTTGGGGCACCCCTGTGGTTGAATCTTGTACTGTGGAATCTGTAACCCTTTTATGAGCTACTGTGATTTCATTACCGGAATTGAACGACAATTCAGCCCTTGAGCTACTTGAAATTCACTTGATTCGCAACCGATAGCTGCAGGTTCCTTTAAAGTTTGAACTCCCATGTTTTTTTCTACCATCACATCAACATCTTCAAGTTTTATAGTGCCAAATGAATTCTCATTTTTGCTTGTTGAGTCAGGTTTAGCATTCTGGTCAAGCTTCTTGACCATCCAAGCCTTCTTGATTTCTGCAACATCACTCTTCAATTGCGACACTATGGACTCGATTCGGGATGCAATTTCGGCTATTGGGAAACGACAAGATCAGGGTGAGTGTCGCTGCCTTCGAGGTTGCTCCGGGTAGATGGTGCCATCGAAATGTTTCCCAGCAATGGAACCAAATGATAGATACCGGAAATCGAAAGCTTAGATTTATGATTAAAAAGCCTGATTCGAGATAGGCTAATCTCCAATTACAAGGTAAAAACCCATGTTGATAAACAATACATTGATATTCCCTCCCTACTCTCTAAAAGTACTATAAAAACAAGAAAGGTAAAATTGTCTCACGATTAGCTCCTCTATTTTTGGTAACCCATGATTAGCTCCTCTATCTCGGGTAAGTGACTAATGTAGTTGACCCTATTTCTACTAACCGACTAACTGAATTGACCTGAGGTGGCCTGATTTGTGGATACGTATCACTTTCCCTGAATACGTGGGATCACCCCCACCTCCTAAGTCAGCCCTCTTTTTCCTGCCATCCCAGGATGATTGGGTCTGCCCCGACCCAGGTTGACCCCCTAGGATTGTATCAGGTTGTTTTCATTATTGTTAGATAAATTTCTTGATGTCCAAGGGTACATTGTTGGTGCCAAGGTTCGCACATAATTGAAAATATTCTCATTATTGTGTTTTCTTGTGGATCATCGGCACATGTCCTTTAATGATAATAACCATTTGGTGTATTGTTTGTAGGTATGTTTTTTGATAATCATGATCATCGTGTTCTGTTGTTCCATGATTATAATGATCTTTTTCTGTTTTGTGTTATTTTTGTCTTTTTAATGTTGAATCAGAACATAGATCAAGGTCATTGCTGCTTTCATACTCCAAAAGATGAGGTAAGTTTTAATCATTATATTGATTGGTTAATCCTAACCATTTGGTGTTTTGTTTGTAGGTATGTTATTTGATAATCCATGATCATCGTTTGTGTTGTTACATAATTATAGTGATCTTTTTCAGTTTTGTGTTGATTCTCTTGTTGATGCCGAATCTAAACATAGATAGATCAAGGTCATTGTTGCTTTCATGCTCCAAAAGATAAAGGTAAGTTTTAATGATTATATTGATAACCATTTGGTGTGCTGTTGTAGGTATGTCTTTTGATAATCATGATCATCGCTTTGTGTGTTTCTATAATATAATGGCCTTTCTCTGTTTTGTGTTATTTTTCTCTTTTTAATGCCGAATCTGAACATAGATCAAGGTCGTTGTCGCTTTCATGCTTCAAAAGATAAGGTAAGTTTTAATCATTATATTGATTGGTTACTGTTCCTTTTAAATATTTTGTTTCAAATTTAGTTTTTAGGAATTGTGTTAAGCAAGGTATTAGTTTACTTAGTTTCGTAATTCTGAACTTATAGATTTTTGGTTTTGTCTTGTGTTTGGGATCTTTTTGGTCTAAGAATGTAGCTTTGGGCTGTGTATCAGCACCGTTGTTTTGAGAATGGGTGTAAGCTGACATCTCTAGCTTATTTGCACAAGAAAGAAGGTAATTATGGATCTTTAACTAGAATAGCTTGTTTTGGTATTTGATGAGCCATATGCAATGTGGAGCTTTTCCTGTTATTCCAGCTTAAGCAATTACTCGGCGGTTGAGTTATAGTTAATTCTCAAACTTTAGTTCTTGTTGTCTTTGGTTTCTGTCTCTTCTCTACTATGATTATTATATAGAAATGATGTGATTCAGGCCACTAGACTTGCAAGGCATGTTTATGTTAGATGCTTTTCTTCTTCTGTAAAAAATAGGTACAATTTACATCCTTTGTGTTTTCTTTACAATCTGTTTTATGATTGCTTTTTTAAATCCTCTCTCTGGTTTTTACATTTTGAAAAACTGGCAAATCCCATTTCCTCACAATTGTAAGTTCTCCCTCCATTCGATTTTCCTCCATTTAGCAACAACCAGGTCAGATACTCGGATTTGACCCAGATTGACTGACCCAATAGTGGATTTGTATAACAAACTTAATTATTATCTCACACTTCTTACCCCCAAACTTACGATCTCCTCCAAACCGCCCCTTGAGATCAACCATTTGAGTCGTCAATATATTCCATTCCTAAGCATGATCGAAACTTTCCTAGAATCACTTTAGGCAACCCTAGTAAACACATATGCTGCTTGTTTGTATCCACAATGCGTTTGACTTTTAGCCATCAAAATTCAATCATGAACCAAATCTTGTACCTTGAGCTTCATATGTTACACATCATTTATATATTATATTATGGGAACTATATATTATATTAATAACAAATCATTTATAAGTTCGATAAACTGTTGGTTTGTATATGTCTCTGTATATATATTAAATACTTTCAGTGTTATATTCATAACTTATCGTTAACAAACATATAATAAGTAGATATTAAATATCTATATTAACTTTAATTTTTCTGCATGATCTTTTTATTGATTTTTCATTTCTTATGCATTTAAATTATTCATGTTTGTTAACCAATTAAACAAACAAATATGACCACACATATTTTATCAGCATACTAACAAGGAAATCTGACTTTTTTAAGTGTTCACATTTTTGTTTTTTTTTTTGGATAAATTTAAAGAAGAAACACAAACAAGTCTGTTGATGTTGTTTAATTCTTTGACAACCCCGGGGCCATGGCCTAATACACATTGTTATATACTGTCTTCATGTATGGGCATTGAATTTTTAAATATATATTTTATAAAGGATTATCAAGTGGCGCAGTGGAAAAAATGATTTTGCAAAAACAAGGCTCTAAAATGAGAATTTCATGTGATTCGATTCTAGTGGAGAATCTATGTTTGCGGACTGTAGCTACAAATCTTTTATTATTATGGTACACATGGTTACAATACATAGCATGAATATTTTGTGGAACATGAAGACCCAAATGGGCCTTTTAAACATCCAAACTGAACAAGCCTAGGGACTTCACCCTAACAGCTACAAACATGATTTCCTATTTTTCTGAATTATATTATTATATTATTTATATATAATATATAATGAAAAGGAAGCGTGTGGAACCCCAAAAGAGGATAAACAGTACCGACCAATCAAGCTAATTTAATCTTGTTAGTTTCATCCAAAAGAAATATAGTTAAACTGTAGAACATGTGACGTAAAGTGAATGGTGCAAGCACGATTCACGTGTTGCATTACTATTTTATACTAATTTCATGAAAACAACTTTAATAAAATATTTATTAAAATATCTTATGTTTATTCTCGAGCGGTTGAGGAACGGTTTTCCGAATAAGTGGCCGACATGTGGATTTGATAAATGCAAATTTGTTATTAGTCATAGTTATTCATTTTAGAGTCTCGTGTTGTTCAAGTGGCTTGCACGATGACACCGGAACCAAATGGCACCAAAATACCAAACGACCAATGATAAATAATGATTGCTATAATTATAAACAATACCTTCTTGACTTATTCTACAAATGTTTACGGTTTACGTATAACAATTTAGGCCCAACATATCATAAAATGGGCCATGTCGTTCGCATGTTCTAAAAGGCTTATTTTTTTGATACCTCACCAGTGGGCCATTTTTTTATATTCTTAGGATAAAAGCCATAAAACCACCTGATTTTGGGTCATGGGTCCCAGGAGAAAACAACACGAAACATCTGTGGTAGCCACAAGATGGTTCATATTAAATTAATTTGGGCCGTTCATCATCCATAACGTGGAAGTACTTTAACCTTAGGTCCTAAGGTTCAAGACTTCGTAAAAGGTTTTCATCTTAGGATAAAAGAACTGCAAATATTCGTAAAAAGTAAAACATATTGTTTAGGATTTTGACTTTGGTAATCTTGTTTTTTCTTGTGTGATACATTAACGTCACATTAGTTTTTTTTTCTCACAGTTCTCTCGTTTTAGATTATGTTATCTTAGTTTTTTTACCTGTTTCCCCATTTTTTATAAAAAAAAGTTTAAAAGGATGATAGTGGTACCGGTGGATCCCAATTAAAATTCACCGGGTTGGGCCTCCCAAGGCTGAGGGCGTGATGTTATGGTTTTTCATCTTCACCACTCTATGGCCCTTAGTAATATGTTTAGATAGGGCACGCATTTGTTTAATTATTAAAGTGATCTTAGTTTTATGTAAACAGTATTATTGCTTTTAAATTTGCGATGTAACAAGGGTATGAAACTCAAGTAGTGTTATGATACTGTATTTGAAAAATATTTGCCTTTGGTTAGCAACACGTACGTGACTATTAATATTGTAGTGATAAGTAAGGAGAACTGATTGATAAATTTTTTTGTATAATTAATGACGATAGATAACCACATTGCTAGAAAAGCTTGATGTAATTTTTGTACAATATTGTAAATTGTGACTTGATCAATAATCAATGAAAGGCATACTTCATGTAATTTGGTAAAATCTTTTAAGAAAAGTTGTTAATTCAATCAAAAAGAAGTATCTAAGTAGTGAAAACACATAAATTGAGTAATTAAAATGGTTTAGAATAAAGGTTCAACATTTTAACAAGTTTATACTCTAAGATATTTTGATTATGTCGTTTTGAAAATGCACGTAAAGATGCAATTTTTGATAGACAGGTAAAGAGTGTTATTGTTAGTTGGGTTCATGGCTGAGTGATAAGAGTCAAATTCGTTTTGAAAAAGATCAAGATTTAAATTCTAACATATATAGGTTAGAGTTGGTTTAGTTTAAAAATCAGAGTAAATGAATTCGTGACCCGTCTTTAAAACATGCCATGGGTCATCTTTCAAAGGCTAGCCATTTTGTCTTGTTTGTTGGAATGAGTAACTGGTTTCATCCCGCGGAGCTCTCAATCCCATACTCAAATTTGACATAATGTCTTGAGAAATACATTTTAATGAAGTAAACAACGAGTCAGCTATTTTGATCTTCTCCCACCATCATTGTGTACCAATCATTTAATAAATTTAATTTTAACATGCCAACTTCTCTCAAGGTTCAACCTGTTTTGACACGACTTGTCATAGAGCCTTCTTTCGAGACCCTGAGCCATTCCGTTCCATTAATTGATATGATCATTGGTTTCAACATGTTATTGAGTAATGGACTAATGGACCACTTAATGGATTAATAATGGATAAATGGTATACTGAGTATTTAATATTTTATTTAAGCCCAAAATTTATAAAATGTATTGTTTTTTAATAAATTATTAGATTTTTTATATAATTTGAAGTTTCTATAAAGTGTTGAGTTTAAGTTTTTTTTTCGGGGTAACGCAATTTTATCTTAGCGGTAACGTTAAACCGTACCTTTTATTTTCTTTTTATATACATAAAACCGTAATATTTTTTACACTACCCGTAAGAAGTTGAGGGGTAGTGGATACTACCTCTCAACAATACGCATGTGCGCCTATGATGGCTTCTATAAGACTTTTATAAACCGTTAAGGCTCTCTTTAGTGAGACGTATGAGTAGTAAGTTATCACAAACTTTTTACGTAGTTTAAGTATATACCATTGTTAACTATTTGACTCATCACGTAATGATGTATCATATTGTGTATTCTAATAAATTCAAAGGTTTATTCTTAGTATTTTCATAAAAGCAAGAAACCGTAATAAAGTTTATGGGCTTAAACCGAAGTGTTTACGGATCAAACAATTGATCATTGATTCTTAAGCAATTATGTTAAACTAATTCTACATCTTGAAACAGTTTCGCATTTTACCATACATTCATGTAAATAAAAAAAGACACGATAATAAATGGAGTTAAACAAATACCTAATCAATCACAAAACTCTCATCTTTGCTTTTTTATAGCTTGAAAACGAAACATTGATATCCTTAATTTCTATAACAAATAACATAAAACTATTAGAAATTAAGCATCATAGACCCTAAATACTCAATTTCATAATCCGAGTAAAAATTGTTACCTTGATTGAATGAGCGGTGAAGGTGGGTGGTCCGGTGAAAAAGGTGAGCGGTGGCGCAATCGCACAGGTGGGTGATGGTAGTCGGCAGGTGAGGTGATGCATGCTGTTGTTACTCGATCTTCCATTCTATTTTTAATTTTTATGTTCTATATGTTTATTTCGGACTTATCATTGTATAGAGAAATGAATAATAGGTAATGAGTATTTTGAGTTTTTTTGTTATTGAGTAATGGACTAATGGAACACTAATAGATAAATAGTATAGTGGGTATTTAATATTTTGTTTAAGCCCAAAATTTATAAAATGTATTGTTTTTTTATAAATTATTAGATTTCTTTTATATAATTTAAAGCTTTCTATGAAGTGTTGGGTTAAAAAATTTTTTAAGAGTAACAAAATTTTATCTCATGGGTAACGTAAAACCATAACTTTTTTTTACATAAAATCATAATTTATTTATACTATCCGTAAAAAATTAAGAGATAACAGAGACTATCCTTCAACAATACATATGTGTGCCTACGGTGGCACAACTCTTGTCTAGTGCATGCAGAAAGAGCAAACACTTTTCTAAAAGACTTCTATAAATCGTTAAGGCTCTCTTTGATGAGACGTAAGAGTAGTAAGTGATCACAAACTTTTCACGTCATTTAAGTAAATACCATTTTCATCTATTTGACTCGTCATGTAATGGTGTATTACATTGTTTATTCTCATAAAAGCAAGAACCCATAACAAAGTTTATGGGCTTAAACCAAAGTGTTTATGGATCAAACAATTGATTATTGATTCTTAAGGCAATTATGTTAAACTAATTCTACATCTTGAAACAGTTTTTCATTTTGGGCCTCTTGGCCATTTAGAAGAAATCAGTCGACGTGGGCACTGGATCGTCTCTAGTTTTGATCAAGTGGCTAGGATGATGACAGCAGAACCAAATGGCAACAATGATGCAATATTGGGCTATAAACACCACCTTCTTTAACACATGTTCATAGAACCTTAGACATCAAACTGGACCCATCATATCATATGTTGGGCCATATTTGTAGGCAACACAACCCTTGAACACTAAACCAATGATTCGTATAATCATATGTGATAAAAGGCTTGTTTAATTTGATCCGTACTAGTGGGCCCATTGTATTTTACTGTTTCACCTGGCTAGAATAGGATAAAATCACCACCCATCCAAGGGTCATGGGTCCCACGAGGAAAGGACATGACCATATTTGGTAGCCACTAGATGAGTTCATCTCAAATTAATTTGGGCCGTTCATGATCTATAACGTGGAATTGTTTCAACCATTGTTTTCATAATCTGACTAGGTTGACCACTTGACCGGTTCAATTGTATACTGGCTGAAACTCAGTTCATATCACCTGGCTAAACCGCCTTGCGGCACGTTTGTCGGTTTTTAAGATCGTTAGAAGACTAGTTTGACGTCCTGATTATTTAAAACATTGGTCTTGACCTTCCTCATTTGCATCATTAAAGCATTAAGATGCTCTATTACCTAATATTGATTCTGCTTGAGTGGCTAGTGGACTCTAGACTTGACATGTTTTCTGGGTCGTCACACTCAACGGATCATTTAAAGTTAGAGTTCGCTATTTTTTGTATAAAATTTTTTTTGAGTGCTGACACACACTGTAAAAAACTACTATCAGTTATTGTTTATTTAGTATTGTTTATTTAGTGTGACTTAAACTTCTATTAATTTAACTAGTATTAAGATCGTATGTCAATAGAACAAAAAATAAATTATTACAATTTACCTAACATGTCTATGATTACCGACCTTTGGGGTGGAGTAAAAACCAACAAAAGTAACAAAATTCGATTCATATAAATTTTGTTTCAAAAAGTAATGTTAATAACCACACATTATAACCGCATGATCATTAGAAGCTTTAAATTATATCAATGGGTGATATACGCGTGTCACATTTCACATCCTTAGGTAGATGAGCAATAAGATATAATAAACACAATGACGTGGCCTTGACACGTATACATACTACTCAACTATATATATGATACTCGCATGCAACGATTTACAGCACTTTCTATCAATAAACTTCCAATTGTAAGTTTCACCTTTGAGAACACCATCAAACATACACATTGTTTCCAACAATCTCGTTGATCTTCAAGTTTTTGTTGCTCAGGTTTAGTACTTAAAAGTCAGGTATGAAGGCTGATAGCGTTGAACATACGACAATGGAGATGAAGAGTAATGAGAAGTCACTGTATATGTGGGGGTATTTACCTGGAGCATTACCTCAACGATCGCCAATGTTATCTCCGGTGGAAGTTAAGCTCCCGACCGACACTGGTCGGTTCTGGACCGACGTCTGTGGCGGTGGGTGTGGATTTGCTATGGCCATTTCAGGTTAATTGGTAGTTTTTTTTCTTGTCCATTCTTCCTATGCATCTTAAAGTTCAACTTACATTGTTCATACACATTAGACACAGGGAAGCTGATTACATGGGGATCAACTGATGATCTTGGTCAGAGCTACGTGACGTCAGGAAAACATGGGGTATCGAAATCGAAAATTTAAAATAATACAACTTCCTGTAGTTTATTCTTCTTCTTTTTGTGGTGGATCATATGGAGAGAAGCTAATGCATAGTTTTTTACTTGCTTTTGTTAAGGAAACACCTGAAGCTTTCCCTCTTCCGAATGAAGTTTCATTAGTGACAGCTGCAGCAGGTTGGGCACATTGTGTGTGTGTAACAGGTACTGTTTTTATCTATATCTAAACTAGTTATGTTTGTGCGATCTTGGAGAAACATAAGGTTGTTGTCATGTGACCTGGAGGTTACGGGCCTGGGCTGTGGAAAAAGCCTGTAACCAAAATCTAACATTTTGTCGTGGCTGGGTTTGCCCTTATTTTGACTTTTTATGTCGTGGCTACGCATTAAATGCAAACAAAAAATCTAACATTTTGTCTATAGTGGCAGGAGAGGTTTATACATGGGGATGGAAAGAGTGTGTCCCATCTGGGAGATTTGTTGGAGACCCAACTACAGCCCAAAGTCAAGAACTTGAGAGGCAGAATCTGTTATTAACAGAACAAGCTGGTAATATCATTTGGACACTAAACAGTCATTACCAGAGCTATTTGGTAACTGACTAACTGTAAACTGACCAAAATTTCAAGTGTATTATAGTGAGCCCTCACTCTGAGGGATCAAGTTCAACTGACAGTAAAGCCATTGGGCATGAAAATACGAAAAGAAGACGCGTATCATCATCTAAACAAGCAGTTGAAAGCTCATCATCTAGTGATGAACCCCTCTCAGCTTTACCCTGTCTGGTAGCATTGAATCCAGGGGTAAGGATTGTCACAGTTGCAGCCGGTGGGCGACATACACTAGCATTATCAGGTAATTGCATCAGTATCATTTTTATTCTTAATTCGTATGACTATTGTGGAGTAGTTACTATTCTTAGTGCATTCAAACTTGTGTGGAGTTAGATATAGGGCAGGTGTGGGGTTGGGGGTATGGGG
>BJCM01063465.1:0-24216 GCA_018326385.1 Flaveria bidentis
TTGTATACATTGTAAATTGTATTGTGTTTTATGGGATGTACTTACTTTTTTTAATCTTTAATCTTTTTTATTTTAATCAAATACTTTTACATCTTTTATAATTTACCTTCAATATTTTTTCCTACTTTCAACTCTGGACCTCTATACTTTTCAAATTTTATAAATTTTCCGTTCTACGTTTCGGTTTAAATTTTACGAGTTAACACACCACAATGTGTGTGTGTGGGGTTCAACGTTTTTTTCATTTATATTTCCCAATTCAATGGTCACGTCATAACGTGTTGGTCTTATATCAATTTACATTTTGTTTTATTTTTTGCTTGCGTAAGTGTATGGTTCAATGTTTTTACATCTACTTTTCATTCAATTTTTTTTCATTATTGGTTTCTTCGGTGATGGTGGTCACTCGCGGTGGTGTGCCATTAATACTATTTGGCATGGTTCTACGTCTTCCGTTACAACACGAGTGAGCTTAATACTAGTATATAACATGACAAAATAATACAGTACATTTTTTTCTTTGGTCATACATATTTTATTTATTTTTTATGCAAAAAAAGGAAAAGAAGAAAGAAAACGAGTAATTGATGTTTTTGTTGTTTCTTGTTTAAAAACCTTGACAATTTGTATCGAAACCGTATGAATGTTGTTAGAATGAGAGTACAACTCGTATTCAAACTTCTATGAAAATTTATTAAAACTCAATTTTAAAAGTAAATAATAATAAAATAAAAATAGATCATGTATGAATCTACTATTAATGCTCTTATATGGTTTTTGTTTTTCACGGACATTTTGTGTTTATTTTAGTGATTCTAGTTATTGTTTAAACTTGAAATTTAGAGAACATGAATTGTTTTGGTGTGAAAGAAAATATCAAAAGATGGAGACACATATGGAACACTATAAAATAAAAGTTTTCTACCATGCAATTTAGTTACGTCTATTCCGACCCGATCCAACTTGACTCAATCGAACAACTCAAAATTTTCTATGTTGTTTCGTTAGAAACTAATTATTAAAAGGTAGTGACTCTGTAAGAAATAATTTCTGGCTCCACCATCGCATGTTAGGTAAAAAAATTTACATTAGCCCAAGTTGTATTCTAGATTCGTCAGTTATTAAAGTCAAAGGACAAATAAAATGAAAGAAACCCACATAATTGTTTGCCACAGGGGTCAAACCTAAGTGGTGGTTGTAGTAAAGAGGGGCGAATGTTGATGAATGGGCTACTAGTTGGATTTGAGCTTAGCTGCTGGGCTGGGCTTCAGCTAAAAATATGGACATTGTAAAGGTTAACCTGTTTCCTCTTTAAGGAACACAGGGGTTAGATTTTAACATGGTTCTAATACTTTTTTGTTTCCATTAGGAAAATAATTTTTCTTTTTTATTTATTTTGGATGTTGTGTGGAATAGTGATGTGAATTTTAGATCTTCTTCTAATTGTTTTTATTATAATTACCATGTATTTTAACTTTTTTTTAAAAATAATTACGTATATTGAAAATCCCGATCCCACATTTTCTTCTCTATGGTTTTCTTGACACAAAAAAATTCTGATGATAACTTGATTTGATAGTTTAGTGACATGATTTAACTAAAGCACTTTAAAAACTTGATTATTGATATGTAATATTTTTTCCCTTTTTTGCATCACCCAAAATTTGTTTAAAACTAATAACAAAATTCAGTGTTTTCGTTATTTTTTTCTTGTGTACTTCGTATTTAGATTTATTCAATTAATCTTTAACTTTATTCGTATACTCATATACTCTAGTAAAACTATTATCAGTACAAAATATATTATAACAATTATATATAATATATTGTAATTTACTATACTTGAAGTTTAGACGCATGTACATTTAATAACCCATAGTTATGCATTTATTTTTCTTACACATTCATAAAGTTTTTAGATTTTTTTTTGCAAGTTTAGAAATTTAGTTTTCTTAAAAAAATATTATATTTAGTTTTTAGGTTTTTTTAAGTTTAGTATTTATGCTTTTATGCCCTCGTTGTAATGTGGGATCGAAATACTAGTTACTATTAAGAGGTACGACTTGTGAATATTATTCTTTATCTCTTAATACATGCTTATCTTTTCACAAAATCGATCCGTAGTAGAGTTCGGGTAGTTACCCGCTAGTGTGTGTATATTGA
Organism: Flaveria bidentis; assembly: GCA_018326385.1. Taxonomy (NCBI): domain Eukaryota; kingdom Viridiplantae; phylum Streptophyta; class Magnoliopsida; order Asterales; family Asteraceae; genus Flaveria; species Flaveria bidentis. The sequence goes on from BJCM01063465.1 coordinate 2,164, forward strand.
CCATCTAACAAAATATTTGTTATTATCTAAAATTGAAATTCAAAGACGTCTTGGAAATTAAACATGAAATGAAATTTAAAAGAAAAAATATATTAAACTACAATTTCAATTCAAGCCACGTGAGTTGATTTTTGAACCCATGTACGGCTGTACTTCAATTTATTTGACAGCCAGTTGAATCGTTTTGCTAGTTTCATTCTATTGTAACTTAACATTATATATTTTTATGTTTGGGTGTTCATATTTGAATCGTGTTCGAAAAACTCAAAATTCGATATAAAAATCACCAATTCAACATTTGATACGAAATTTCAAATTTGATTTGATTCAAAGTTTTATATATACTTTTATTAAATTTATTTTTCTCAACAAACGTATACAATCATTAATATGTTCATCTCCGTTAAACCTTTCATGCATCAATGACATTCATTTCATCAATAATGGATGCCCTTGATCATCTTTTATACAAAAATAATTAGGTGTCAGCATGACTGTTATGTTTCTTTCTTGATATAACAATTCTGGTGTTATTCATATCAATTTTGTATGTTTGGCGACTAAAGTTATAAACATTTGAAGCAAAAAAGTTCAAATTTAAAAATAATATTATATTAAAAGGTGTTAGTTCCTATGAGACAAGAATCGTACTTTTAGATTTATTACTATAAGGTTGTGACGAACACATAAACTTTAGTCATGGGAAGAAAAATATGCGGTTGCGACTTTTTTTTACGTCTTGTTTCTCTTTACGATACTTATACCTCAAGAGACGATAGATACGTCAAACATTCAAAAAGGGTTTAATTTTGGAAACCGAAAGCTAGTTTTCAATCTAATACTAATCGTATTCTAAAATGGAAGCTACTAAACTATTTGTTTGAAAATATTACAATCAAATAATTTATTGTTTTTAATACTTTTTTCAACGAAATTCAACAATGGCACGGACGACCCGACTAAAAGCTAGGTATGTCACTTTCATTAATTTTATCTCCTCAACTTGTTCATCGTACTATCTCTACCACACACTTAAAAGTTAAAACTTTTACTTACATAATATATTTTCATTTATTTCATTTCAACACTGTTTTATCATTAATATAATTTGGCTTTGTCTATTTTGAAAATTTCAGACACATATTTTTCCACCTTTTGAATTAAGAAGGTCGACTTTGGTTGCTAATTCTAAATATCTGTACAATATTTACGACAAAGTATTTGTTCGAGCAGTTGGTTATCCAGTGAAAAAGTATTGAGATGTGAAGGTAAATAGTTACCAATGACTTAGGCCCGTATTTGCTCATATCGTCATATATGAGTTAGAGGTTTATCGCTTATGGGAAGATCACTAAGACTCGGTTAAAAGATTAATTGGTTTAAGTTGTTTGCAACAATCATATGAAAACTGCTTATCATAAACTTAGTTAACCTTGTTGAAGTCACCGATAACAATCATCCTTATGATATTTGAAGGATTGTTGGGCATATGCTACGTTAATCATGTAGAATACTTGGATAATTTGATAATCGTGAAAATCACTTTCAGATCGAAATTATTCAGTGATTCACCCGAATAAATCAATCAGATACAACTCAAATGAGATCAAGAATTTGTATGTTATGATGTATGAATTTCGTGAACTAGAAGATGAAGAATTCGAGAGAAAGTGACCAACTTTTTTCGTCCAATTCGATTTTAGAGTAAAAAACGGGAATAACTGCCATTTGGCGGTTTAAGCATTTTATTTTTTATTTTTAAATCCCCATTAAAAATACGTATTTTTTCACTCGAATTTCACATGTGAAATTCTGGAAAATCAATTTGAAACGCATTTTTTTAATGAAGCCATTTTTACCAAAATAAAATCAATTCGAAAATCAGCTCGACCCCAGCCAGGGGTTGCCGCCCCTTGGACCCCGCTACTAGGAGCGTTGCCCCCGGACCCCCACCAAGGAACCCCCATTGCTTAGGGGTTTCACCCCTAAGAAGGTTTTCAATATCGAAGATCATAATACATTCAAAACAAACGTGCACTTCGCATCTCCTAACTTGTTTGATTGATATTATGATCACATTTGTCATTAGTCAAAGCAATTACACTAAAATATCTAACAAATCATTCGACCGCTTACAACAAAAAATTGTCTACCTCAATGACATTTTGCTTCGACTACAAAGTTCTTTACCAAACGATGATGATCCCCGTTGCATTTTAAGTGTGTTCATGTAACTTCTAAAGTTGATCCCAAAATATTCGACCTTTTCTCTCTTTGGGACTAATAAAAGTTACACAAATCAGCGGACCCATTGTCCCTGCTTTAAGTGGAATCTTACACCCTCATTACTATAAAAATAAACAAAAGTCACCGAAATTTAATATTGACAAAAATGCTAGTAAAATTTGCGACTAGACCAAAAATAAATGGTAACAAACATAGCAAGTGAAACAAAGCGGGTCGCTGATTTTAATTTTCTACTTTAATAAATAAAAAATAATCATTACCCACATGCTTATTTTTAACATATTTATGTTATTGTCACCTAGGCTCCACATAAGATTATTCATGTGTTACTACCACAATAAATTACAAATTTAATAAAAATTTTGACTTCAAAAAGATTTTCTTAATAACTTTTATTTAGTATCACACTAATAAATAATATTTTATTAAAAATACTTTAATGAGACTTAATTTTATTAAAATATAGTTTAGTTTGTACCTAATTATTGTTAAAACTAAACTAATTTAAAAATGTATATATAAAAAGGTTTATGGATTTTATATATATATAACAATTTTTTTCTTTTTTTATACTATTATTTATAACTTAAATACGTTTGTAATACATAATGTTTTATTGATATGTTGTCTATAATATATATTAGATTGTATGTATATATAATCTATTATATAATTTTTTACTTAAACCGTATAACATACAGATATCTAAAGTAGTTAATTAATAAAATGAAAAAGTCATTGATTGCAAACATGATGGCATATATAACTAGCAAAACTGTTTCGGTCACAAGTACCTCCCAATTTCAAAAGATAGAATAAAAATTAAATTACTAAAAAATTGTTTGATGAAATCATGGTTTTTTTCGTTCCAACCCCAGGTGGAATCTTATCCGGTGGAACCCGGTTGGGGTCGGGTTCAAACGGGGTTGGAGAGCTTTTTGAATCAACCTTGTCAATCGAGGGTTGTGAAAGTGGTCAAATAGCATGCCTTCTTGAATTACAAACTTTGCCATTTTGTTCCCGAACCATATTTACATCAAAGTTACATATACCACCATCGGTTCCAATTGTTGTTTTGCCTTGAGCCGGCGTGTTTTTCGATGACTTGAAATACTTTGTTACATGATTTCTTAAAGTCGTGTTCGAATCCAACTTTAAAAACATATCACAAGCATTGCATGATTTAACCATTCGACATTTCACATAAATCAAAATTCCACCAAAGCTCATTGTTTCACGCTTTTGATAGAATCCTAACAACTGTAGCTTCGCTTGAGGATGCACTGGTTGGAACATATGATTTGGAAGCCATATTGTTTGAGACTATAGAAAGTAGAGAATAGAGAGCTTGTATGAGAGTGTTTTGTGTTTTTGAGTGTTGTAATTTTATCATTACATCCACTATCTATTTATACTATCATATGAGGGAAAAATAAAAAAAAAATTGAAAAAAAGGTTAAAAATACCCCCAACGATCAAATTACTGTCTTAAACTGACAAAAAAATTAAAACGACTCAAACCGGATCTGGTTCGTGTCAAATTGTGGTAGTCCTTGGTTGAAACGGCATTGGGGTATGAAGGGGGCATACCAGTTTGAAACCGCCAGGTTAAGTAGAGTTGGACCTGGCTCTTCCGGGTTGAGCCACCAGATCGTGTAAGAAAACCGGGTTCTACATGCACCACTAGACAGGTTAACACATTAATTTCTTTTTGTTATTTGTAATACATTACCCTTGTATACAGAAAATAAGCAAGCATACAAGACAAATTATCGTAAAAAGTCGCGTTCAATGCAGGTTTTTATCAAGAATCAATTAACCACACATATAGGCCAAAAGATAGTATGGTTTGGATGGTTGACAAAAAAATTTAACAAATTCAACGCATGTCGGTAGATATTTGTTTTGAGAGTGGCTAAATACTCAACTCCGTATCATTTATTTTTAAAAGTGATGTGAATAAAAGTATTAGTTACCCAATTGAAACACATTTAAAACTTTAATGACCAGATTAAAGCAAATAATAAGATAAGTGATCTAATTGAAACACTATTAAAACTTACTTACCATTTTATAAAGTTTTCCCTTATATAGAATATTAAATTATTAGTGTGATGCGTGTTTAATGTATATGTTAAATTCCTATGTGTTCATACTAGAATTTGGAATAATGAATATATAAATAAAAACAATATTATTAATATTTATTTAAATACAAAAGTAGTTTGTATATAAAAATGTGTTATCGAAATCTTTTAAACTGACATGTAGCACCTTCATTCTAGAAATCCACCAGAAATGATGTGGCTCACGAGTTTACCCAACGACAAGGTGAAGGTTTAGAACTATTATCTCTGCCCCACCGTCACGTTATGCTCAAACCATTGTTTGAGTTCTCAATCCTTGTCGTGCGCTGGCCAACCAAATGATTTTAAGTGTGGTGAGGATCAAACATGGGATTCTCCTTTGGAGTATTCATTGTCATACCACCGGTCCACACTAGAGTGTAGTGTGTCTATATGATCGAACTTGTTCGTTATATAACCTAAACTTTGGGTTTAGCCATGCGTTGCGACAAATATGTAGTAATATGATTTTTTACTAGAAAAAGTACATGTTGAATACACCTGGCAATTTGGACCCAAGTGGGTATATTTGGGTTGATTTGGGTAATAATAATGAAGTAATGGGTTAGATTGAGTTAAGCTATATTTTAAGATGGTCAAGTTGGGTAACTTTAAAACAAGGAAAAATTATAAACGGGTCAAGATGGGTCATAAAAAACAAAGATTGAGTCAGGATGGGTTGATTAGATTTTCTCATAACCCATTTTTCTCTAAAATCATCACAAGTCTCACATCTACATGATAGCGATACACATGTTGGATTTATGAACGGATCAAGATCGGTTTACGGGTCATATAAGATGAACGGGTTGGCAACTGGGCGTCATAAACTAGAGCTGCATGATGGGGGTAAAAGATCACAATATTGCACAACCCACGTTTATTATCACCATGTAGTTTATCGTTTTTTTTATTTTATAACTATTTGCTTAAAGTTTAATTTTAAATGTGTTTGTTTAGTTGTACCTTAAGGTACGGCTGTTCACGAGCCGAGTCGAGCCGAACCGAACGGAGCTTTGCTTGTGCTTGGCTCGTTTTCAAACTGAATCGAGCCGATCGGCTCGTTTACAACTGAGCTGAAAATCGAGCAAGCATTTTTCGAGCGGTAAATTTTCGAATGAGCGGCGAACAATTTATACAACCTAACTAATTTGGTGTCATACGATTTATACAACATCGAATAATTTAATGACTTAAAACCAACCATATTCCAGTGCATAATATGAGACAATACGTTGTGGTTGACGATGAAGTTAAGGCTGTATCTAATAAGACGAATAACATATTGCAAATAACGATGACGATGAGTGCGGGAGATGATCGAAAAAATATCTCTTAACGGCTCAGGATTTCACTTTTATGTTTAATGTAGAATTCATTATTAGGTTGATTGATCAATTATGCATAAATATAATTATATATTTGTATAAAATGGGTTACAAACCGATCGGCTCGTTTACAACCGAGCAAAAATTTGAACAAGCATTCGGCTCGTTTACAACCAAGCATAAATTAGAACAAGCATTTTTCGAGCAAAAATTCGAACGAACATTTTTCTAACGAACGTTGAACGGTTTGAACAACCCTACCTTAAGGTATTAGAGTAATACTTAGTTATATTACCTTGGGCTTGATCTATGTATGGAATTGTTAATCAATGTGGATTTTTTAGTCTAAACCTATTTTCACCCGACCCATCCTGACCAAAACCCATCCTTACCTGAATTTATTCTAACTCATTTTTAAATTAGCACATTCTAACCCAAATCTATTCTGACTTGACATCCGACCCAACCCGATCCGCTCATCTTGCGAGGTATAATGTTGAAATTATTTTGACAACTTTACATGACTTATGAAAGAGAGATAAAAATGTGTGTAGGGTGCGGGGGACCCAAATCAATGATCTCCCGTGTAAGGTATGTGAAAGGAACCAACTTTAAATACAATTACTCTAAAAAACAGATACAAATTAAAAAGTCTCAACACCATATTTATGAACACATTTATTTTTGAACACTATATATGAAAAATTATGAAGGAGTAAAATCTGTATTAAATTTGACGATAAAAAAAATAATTATATTTGACTTGTCTTGGTTTTTAATAAAATATATATGAAAACATAGTAAAAGAAATAAACACATCACAACAATATATTTAATTGCATAAAACGTCATATCTATACTAATAAAACAAAACAAAATTATGTCATATGTTATTTTATCATGCTATTATTAACAGATGTCATCTTTTTAAAAAGTACATGTCACATGACACTATCATAAAAATATAACAATTTTATGATTATCTTAAATGATAAAAATCTTTTTTATATTTCTTCCAAATTTCTAAGAAATTTTTATTAAAGATATATAACTTTTTAAAATTAAATAGATATGATTTTTTAAGACAGAGAAATTTTTATAATGACATATAAAAAAAGAAAAATTTTAATTTTTAAAAATCAATTTTTAAAGAAATTTCCAAAAAATTAAAATTAAAAAATATTGTTACTTAAGTTGGTTGATTACATGTAATTCAAATTATATTTATCTAAAACTTATAATATACATATAAATATTAATTATTAACTATTAATTTAATATTTTAATTCAACCCGTATAAAACACGAGTTTTTAAACTAGTTATTAAACAATTCAAAATCAAACCTTTTAAGCACTCGTACTATTATTAGTTGTATGTACATTTCCTTTTACATAGTTGTTGACTTATAGTAAGCCCGATTTAGTTGTTGACGGATGAAAATTTATCGAATTGGAAGGAACACAAAGAACTAGAAGTAAAGAAGCGATCGGGGAGTTTGGGCTTGGGAATTGGATTCGGTAAAAACAGGAACACCAACTCCAAAATTAGAGAAAATGTGAAAATCTAGAGAATGAGTTTCCCCGGCTATAACTTAGGTGTTGTTTGTTTTTTTCCAAGAAAATGTCTGCAAGAAAATGTCTGCAATCTATGAACTACATTTACAGACGTCTATAAAAGAATAGATGGACCAAATGTCTGCGGTCTGTAAAAAGAAGAATGTTTGTTTTATAACATATACATACGGTTAAAATATTTATAATTAAAGTAAAGGTGAGAAGGGGTTAGAAGATGTTAACTTGTATTGTGTTAAAGGTGAGAAGAGGTTAGAAGATGTTAGAAGTGGTGGTGCAATGTTTTCTACACGCAGACGTCAGGAAGACATTTTTTAATGAAAGATCTTCAAAAAATAGACAATCTGCAAAGCCTAACGCTACGCGTGGCCTGCACGGCGCAGACAAACAATGTTAATGTTTCTAAAAAAAGCAAACTCCCCGTTAATGTGTCCTAACATCCAGCTTTGCACGCCCCTTACGTGAATATATAAATTGAATAATTAGTTAATTTTCGTATAAGTGATTTATCGATAACAAATCATCCATTGTACTAAACTCCAAAGTTTAATAAAATTCAAATGATACTAAGATAAACTTTAATATGTGTGGAGGATTAATGACTTTGAAAATAAGAAAGATAAAGGGGAAACTCATCAAGTTTCTAGTCGAGTAACAACAAATATGAGCTTTATTTAAAATTTAAATCGTGTTTCACTTGTTTTTCTTATTAGCTCGTTTAAATTAGTAGGACTCATAAACAAATATGAGCTTTATTTAAATTGCGTTTCACTTGTTTTTCTTATTAGCTCGTTTAAATTGGTTAGGACTCAAACAAATATGAGCTTTATTTAAATTGCGTTTCACTTGTTTTTCTTATTAGCTCGTTTAAATTAGTAGGACTCAAACCCCAACTCGTTAGAAAGTTTATGGTTAAACTTGTTTCCTGAATAGAATTAGTGACTTGAGTTCGTTTTATTTATTATTTATTAACTATATCAGATTAAAACCTTGTATAATACATATGTCAAATAATTCTTTTTAAAATTAAATATTAAATAGTTCATAATAATGTTTTAGAATTAAAAAAAGAGAAACAAACCTACTTATTAAATGAAAGAACAAAAGCGAGACAATTAAATGATAGTAATAATCAATGAAGTTTCAAGAAAGGAATAAACTTATGGAAGAACGAGAAGCGATCAAAAAGTCATTAATTCTCAAAAAATCATAGTGACATTCAAATTTACCTTTTTATTAATTTTAAGTTAGATAATCCGTGTATTACACATGTAAAATAATGTTTTTATAATATTTATTTAAAACAACATATCACATATTTAAAAAAAACTAAAAATAAAGAACATAACTTAAAATGTAATTATGTTATTTATCAAATTAAAAAACTATAATTATTTAATAAAAAACTATAATTATTTAATAAGAGAAAGACGGAAAATCAAAATTTAAAACCGTTGTTCAATCCGTTGTATCTCCACCACACACTACAACAACCTTGCACATTGCTTCATCCCTACCCACATGTGGTAATCTTGCCATCCCCTTGGTGCTAGATCAACTTGTTGTGCTCCACCCTCATGACTCTCTCCATCTCCTTTGTCCATTCTCCTGTTCACGGCTCCGTCCCCGCATCAACCCCACACCATATTATTTGACCCCGCGTCAAGATATTTGATCCCCTCCATTCCCGCTTGTGTCACATTAGCTCGTACTAAGCCGCCACATCGGCTCCATCTCGGCTCCAATTCACATGGGTGTGGTGTCTGAATAGCGATAGCCTTAAAGCACGTGATAATAAAATACACATTCCCAATATAAATTAATCAATAAACGGAAATTCATTTTCATAAATAAAGAAGTTTAGTTGGTTTCAAAATACGTCGAACAATAATAATCATAATTAAAAGAAAAAAAAAACAATGACTTTAATAAACCCAATTACAAGAAGCTATATTCTAAAGTAAAAATTACTTAAAATTACACATAACAGAAGTACAATAATAGTAAACTTATAATACATTATTTCAATATTCAAACCGTTCACTCACTGATTGGCATCAACTTCCACAAACGACACTTATCACCATTTATTAATTTTGTGGGCCAACGGCCACGGTGGTTGGGAGGCTGTGCAGAACCACGGTCTCAACCGTCAAACCTGGTCCGAACCCGAACAGCACACCCCAATCTAACCCCTCACCGGTGGTTGCAGCCCCATCCTCTGCAGACTTCTTCCTCATCTCATCAAGAATAAACAAAACACATGCACTTGACATGTTTCCGTACTCACTCAACACATGTCTTGTGGCTCGCATCTTCTCCTCCTTCAGCCCCAGCTTCGCCTCCACCTGGTCCAGTATCGCTGGACCGCCCGGGTGCGCGATCCAGAAGATCGAGTTCCAGTCGGATATGCCCAAAGGCGAAAACGCCTGTACTAACGCCTTCTCTATGTTCTTCGAGATCAACCCGGGGACGTCCTTAAGGAGGTGGAACGTCAGTCCCACCTCCCTTAAGTGACCGTCTATCGCCCCCTCGGAATCCGGAAGGATCGTTTGAGCGGCCGATATTAATTCAAACAATGGCCGCTCAGTCTCTGGATCCGGATCCGAGCCCACGATGACGGCCGCGGCCCCGTCCCCGAACAAAGCCTGGCCCACCAAGGAGTCAAGGTGGGTGTCGTTGGGGCCGCGGAATGTCACCGCGGTGATCTCGGAACAGACAACAAGGACGCGCGCGTCCTTGTTGTTCTCCGCAAGGTCCTTGGCCATGCGGAGAACCGTGCCACCGGCAAAACACCCTTGCTGGTACATCATGAACCGTTTGACGGACGGGCGGAGGCCGAGGAGTTTCGTGAGCTGGTAGTCCGCACCGGGCATGTCGACACCGGAGGTGGTGCAGACGATTAGATGGGTGATCTTCGATTTCGGTTTGCCCCATTCCTTGATGGCTTTAACCGCGGCTTCTTTACCGAGCTTCGGGACCTCGACTACTACAATGTCTTGGCGTGTGTCAAGCGACGTAGCCGCATACTCGCATAAGTGCGGGTTCTCCTTAAGATACTCCTCGGTGAGGTGCATGTATCGCTTTCTAATCATAGACTTATCGCCTGCAAATATCATGCATGTAGTTGTTAGTAACATGCAACTACCAGACATGTATTTTTTTCATGTATCTCTTGCGTAATTATAAATAAAATAATAAAACTAAGATCGATTAAAAACATACACATGCGCTTGAATTTCTCTTTGAGTTCAACCATGTGTTCGCTATTGGTGATCCGAAAGTAGTAATCGGGGTAATCGGCTTGATAGACGCAATTAGCCGGGGTCGCGGTGCCGATGGCGAGGATGTTGGCGGGGCCTTGAGCCCGTTGAGCTTCTCTAATGGCAGCAATATCAATTGAGGATGCCATTGCTGTATGATCTTCGGGGTAGAAGCAGGAGAGATGAGAAAAATACAAGTGAATAAGTGATGTTGAACAAAAGGTTGATTGAGTGTTGGTTATATAGAGGGAGTGGTGGTAGGTTTGCTCAACGTGTAGCACATAATATTCAACGTAATTACTTGGGTAGCCTGTGTGTGTGAGCGCGTGGGGGTCACGTATGTCATGTGGTAGATCATGTAACGTTAGGAAGAGAGCTTTATTGGTAGTTACAACCAACGGTGTCAAGTGTTGTTACCTGGGGTCGGAGATTTGGTCAAATGGTAAAATTATTTAAAGTTACAGTGGTAAAATTTCTTTTAAAATTAAGAGTTTCAGATCTGTTTAAGATGGATAGATGTAAATTAAAAGTAGATTAGATTATGTTGAAAACTTTAATGTTATTGAAATATAGGTTTATTTTCAATTTAGCTATACGTAACATTGAAGAATTTTCAGCTATACGTAACATTGAAGAATTTTCAAAATGTTGTTAAGGAGAATTTAAAATGAAAGTGTCATAAGAAGTTATATGGGTAACTTTATAAAATAGTTTATAACTTTTAAAAATATTATATTTAGGTACCTCAAGTTTAAAAATGTTCTAATTAAGTCATACAGTTTTCATATTGTATTTAAATTATAATTCTTAACATGTTTTTTAACATGTTTTTGTTTTGTTTCAGTTAGAAAATATAATTTTTTATGCTAATGAGAAATAGTGTCAAGAATTTTAGATAAATTTTTATTTTTTAATATAATTAGGATGTTTTTTATTTTTAAATATAATTTCATATATTAAAATACCGACCCACACATTATCTACTCCGTTACTTTCTTGACATAAGAAAAATCGATAATGACTCGATTTGATGGTTTAATAGTCCAATATATAAAAAATGCATGAGTAACTAGATTATAACATTTTTAAAACATGGCTACAATTCTATAATATTTTCCCAAAGTTATATTGAAAGTTGTTAGTGTAAGTAGTCAAGATATTTGATAAGCTCACTAGTTGCTTTTGTATACTCTAGCATGTAATAGTGCATTATGTTTAAAATTTGGTTCGAACGGTTTAGAAAATTCAAATTTGTGCATGCACTCAACTTGTGACGAGAATAGAACAATTGTACTCTTTCATAAATTTCATTTCTCTGCTTAAGCAAGGAGATTAGGTGTGGGTTGATCTGAAAACCTCAGACGACCCTTGAGTTTATGTTGCTACAATATTACATGCATCTATTAAAACAAGATTACGATTGTCACTATTGAAAAAAACAATTTAATGAATGCGTAACTATTCACCAAACCGTTTAAGTTAAATGTTAAAAAATTTAAAAAGATTAAAAAATTATGTTTAAAGCAATTAAATAATTCATTAATTTTACGTGGCATATATAAACATAAGAAAATCCCTCTATCTCATTTCAAACACATAGAGACAACATATATAAAAATATATAATACACACTCCTTGAGATTCCTCACATCCAAATCATTATATTTCCAAACCATAATAGACAATACACACCCACTAAAAGAGCCGGCTTAAACGAGCTTGGCCTCAGCTATACTCGTTTACACCCTTAGTTCGAGTTAATCAAAATGAAACCAAACTCAATCTCAAACAAAGCTCATTTAATTGTCTATACATGTATAGCTAATCAATTAACCTTATGTGTTTAACCAAATTTATTATTAATATAAATATATATATATATATATATATATATATATATATATATATAATGTTTTGATATACATTTATTAGAAACATGTGAGAATACCAAAATGAGAGAGGACACAAGGTTGGCCACATATTGGACGGGATTGGCAGTGTATACGTCGAAGAGAGAGAAAAAGGTGGTTCGATGCATAAGGTTGGTAGAAATTGTGGCAGGCAAGCTTCCACATTTTTATACATTTTTTATTTTTTTATAACGATAACGATGGTTTGGTTTGTTAAACGATATATTTCGTTTTACCGTCCTTCACTTAATAATGTCATCAATTTTTTTTTTGATATTAGTGTTAAGAGGACTTTTGTTACTACACACTCGTGTAATCGTATACTTATCTACTTCTAGTTATAAAGTATGCCAATTTTCTAATTCGTTTATGTCAAGTTTGAACTTTCGTCTTTTATGAGAATCTTTGATCGGGGTGTAAATCAACCGAGTTGAGCCGACTTGTTGATCTTAAACGAGTTTAAACGTGAGCTTTGGTCGAGTCAAGTCGGCTCGCAAGCCAGCTTGTTTATCTAAAAAAATGTTATGTTTTACACGTATTTATATATATAAACAAAATATCATTTTAAATATTTGTTTGTTTTAGTTTGTTGAAACAATGAGCTTGGTTTTTTATGAACTATGATCATCATCTAAATTTTTATTTATGTGTTTTGTTAGAAGTTGCTAAATTTATTGTATGTTTATGATGTAACAGACAGCCTCTCACACCAACAATATTGTTTGTTTTGCCCACGAGAAGCTTATTGATTTGCTTTTGGTTGCCGGGTGAAAAATTCCCACGGAGGTCATCCATCTCTGGATTGTTCCAACCTGAGCACGCTTAACTGTGGAGTTCTAATATCATCCACATCCAATACACCCAAAAAGCGTTGTTCATGTTAGAGACTGGACATTCCTTATGAACCAGGATTCTCTCTTATCCACGACCGATTCGGGATTTATGTAGGGTGTCACATCCCCCCCCCCCCTTTGGACTTATTGTCCTCGATGAGCCCGAGAAATCACCATGCTCGGTGAGGTATGTCCCACATCCCGAACGGCACATGAGTGGCTCTGATACCATTCTGTAACACCCAACCCCTCACACCAAGAATATTGTCCGTTTTGCCCACGAGAAGCTCACGGATTTGTTTTTGGTTGCTTGGGTGAAAACTTCCTATAGAGGTCACCCATCTCTGGATTGCTCCCACCTGAGCACGCTTAATCGTGGAGTTTTTCTCTCATCCGCAGCCAATACGCCCAAAAAGCGTTGTTCATGTTAGAGGTTGAACATTCCTTATGAATCAGGAATCTCTCATTTCCACGACTGATGTGACAAATCCGTTAGCTCCTCGTGGGCAAAATAAACAATATTGTTGGTGTGAGAGACTGGGTGTTACATATGATCTATTTAAATAATATGATATAAATTTAGTTTAAAACTTATTTTTACCTCCACTCCCATTTTTTTTGCTCAGAAGTGGTAATATGTGTATATCGTTTGAATTTTTTTATACGTATTAGGTCCAACCTCCATAATATAGAGATATGAAAAAAAATTACGAGTTTTATGACTTTCAATCTCCTCCTATATATTTGTTTAAGATTAGTTATATATTTGTTTTAGATTAGTCACTGAATATAAACGAGCCAAGAAATGAGCTCATGTGCGAGCAAGCGAGTCAACTAACAAGTGATCATTCATATACTTGATAATATTGGTGTAATTCAATCTTGAATAAACATTTGTTAAAAATAAGAAAAATACATCAGTAAAATACCAAAATTCAAAAGAATATAGACATATTGAGTAGGAAATTAATATAATATTAATTACCAACTCGGTTGATGCATTGTGATTGTCTCTTAGGCTTCAAAGGTTGTAATCGTAACAATTCTTATATATTTAATGTATTAATTATAAACTTACTTGTGTATTATGGGTTGTATCTAATTTTAGTGAATTGTACTCACTTTTGATTTTTTTTATTACTTTTAAATCCATTGCTTTTACAGTTTTTACGCCTTAATCCTAATTTTTTATTTTTAACTTTGATTCATTATCCTTTCAATTTTGTTAAAAAAAATTGTTTACGTTTCGCTTTAAACTTTACGAGTTAAAACGCCACAAACGTGTACGTGTGGCATGATGTTTTTATGCCTATCTTTTTCCTATTTAACGGTATCGTCACAACACATAAGTCTTAGATCAACTTAGTTCTTGTTTTTAATATTTTACATTTCACGTGGTTTTTGTATGAGTTTTTTTGGTGTTAATGGTCGCTGATGGTGATATAAAATTGGTGCTACTTGACACGGTTTTACGCAATTGTCGCAACACGGGGGGCTTAATACCAGTATAAACACCATATAGTTGCAAGGCTAATCGCATGGAGAGCTTCATCCTTGACACTGTTCGAACTCGTTCTTTCGTGTATCCGGATGAGGTCTTGAATCAAGAAGGCAAATTCAAATCTGAGGGGCGGTTCACCTTTGAAGGACAGTTCACTCCAAAGCACATTTTACTGCCGAAGTCCATGATTAATTATGACCTGTAACAAATAAATTATTTTCAATGTGAGTGTTTAAACCGAATAAATTGCATTAAAGATGTTTAATCTTTTTTTAATGGAATATCTATCCTCCTACTCCATTTCATTAGATTACCCCATGCATGGGTGTGAATCCGGAACCTCCGTTGAGGAGGGCAAACCGATAAAGTAGGTTAGTCCTCACATTAGCTTGAAGATGTTTACTATAATTTATTTTTCGATTTACTTCTTGATCTCGCTATTACAAATCGTTTTACACTTTATAACTACGATGAGCCTTACTTGCAAACACGCAAGAATTCCCTTGCAATTTAAACGAAAACAAAATCTATTTCAACTCTCTTGTCCTTCATATTCTTCATTTTCAGGGGATGATTTCAGGTGCTAAAGTTAACTTCGGCATACATACAGGTTTAACTGTTATTCTGTGAAAAACAAACGAGTTCTTTTAAAAGACTTAAACTTTGTTTTAAGACATCTGTATGAAGAATGGATTCTCATCCAAAACAAATTTAGATCGTTTGGTTTTTTCTTATCAGTTGCTTGTGTATAGATATCATGTTACATGCACATTCGTATGTTGTCTAGATTAAAAGTCCTAGACACTATACATAAGAACCTTAATGGCGCAAAGATGTAAGTTTCCAAATTGACAAAGATTTTTGAATGGATATAAGCTTTAAATAATTAAGGTTTCTATCTTAACTGTTAGAGCATCAAACTAATATTAAAGTCATAAATTCACAACCTTTAAAAAATGAACATAAACAAACTAACTTAAATAAAAGTAAATACACATGCATATTGATGAGTGTTCACGAACATAATTGAATGAACACAACTTCTATTTGTATTTGCTCATTTATCTAATTCAACAAAATTCATTGTTCATGCACCTCCATTTATATAACGAATAAACGTAAACGAACTTCTATCATCAACTCATCATACATATGTTTTATTGCTTTTAGAATTTTAGGTTTAATTGACGCGTTTACCCATCATTCCATCACACCGGGAGTGAGTATGCATATAAGGATGACAATGGGACGATTATGAGTACTCTCAGTTTATACCCGACTGTAAACACAATGTCTCAGCCTCAAGTTATACCCATTGCGTAATTATCCATCGAGTATCTAGCATATCCACAAGTATCAAATAGTTTGTTAATAAATATTTATTTGGATTTTTATCTACATTCGTAGTACTCTATGTTCTAAACACCGATCTAGCTTAACCAAGAGTCCAGATTGACATTATACAATTCAAAATAAAAGATATTGTTCATGATCGTCATAAATCTATCTGTACTTTTTAAATATTTTATTTTAATTCATCTAACTCTGTGAATTATCATTGATTTTTTTAAAGGCTAGCTTTCGTTAATTATCAGTAATTAATTAAACATGTTTGACACATTGACTTAGACAATTATTTATATAATAATAATTACCAATTTAATTGTGCATTATGGTTTATAACTTATGTTTTGTAAATTGTAACTTACTTTGTTTTTTTTATTTTTTTACTTTTAACCCTATAGTTTTCATCTTTTACATTTAACACATTTTTTTTTTCACTTTTAACTTAAGTCTCGTTTACTTTGACTCTTTTACAGATTTTTCATTTTATGTCTTGATATAAACATTTTCGAGTTAACATACTGTAATATGCGTATATGGTTCTATATTTTTAATTCTTATTTTTCTGTTTAACAGCCGCATTGTATTTTACGTTTCGTTCTAGTTTATACATATTAATGCACACGTCGTAACGCATGTGCATGGTTCAACATTTTTACGTCTATTTTTTATTTGGTTTTAATTTTTTTGTTTTATGAGTTTTTGTTTGTGTGTTAATGGTCGATAGTAAGGGTATAACATTAATGTTACTTGTCATAGTTTTATGGTTTCACCTTGAATACTAGTATATTACCGTTTATCAATTTATTTGTGCATTATAGGTTGTATCTAAGGTTTGGTGGGTTGTATTGTTTTTTCTTTCTTTTTTTAAAAATTTCCTACTTTTACGTTTTAACGCCAATACATTTTTACAATTTATGAGTTAACATGTTACAACGTGCGTGTGTGGTTTAACATTTTTACGTATATTTTTATTTTCCCGTTTAACGGCCCCATCGCAACACGCTGTTTTTAGATCAACTTAGTATTTATTTTTAATGTTTTATGTTTCACGAGCGGGGTTCAACGCTTTTTACATCAACTTTCTGTTCGATTTTAATTTTCCCGTTTTTATTTTTATTCTAATACGATTTTTTCTGGTATTGATAGTCTCTAATGTTGATTTGAAATTTGTGCTACATGTTACGGTTTTACGCTCCTACCGCAATGCAAAATGCTTCGTACTAATATTTTATTTGTCTTTCTTCCTGATATATATTGACTTCATGGTATTGATGATAAAACAAAATCATAATTATACACCACTAAGATTCTCTGCGTGCTGTGTGGTTTTTGAGCATATTCTTTTCGGATGGAATCCAATACGAGGATTGGTTTATTTTAATTTAAACTATTACACAATATTTTGGTATGTATCAAGAGAATCATACAATGAATGAGAGAGAATCAAAGATTTAAATTTTTTTTAATTAAATGGGTGGTTCCTGTTATTAGCTATGATTTTACTTATTGTCTTTAATTTTTTGAAAATTACAAGGTTGGTTTAATAATTTGCACAAATATAATAACGATAGACCCTGAAACGGATGGACGTTAATTATTGTTATTAAGCGTGTGAAATGACAAAAAATACCATTGCCCACCACACCAAAACCCCTTCACCTTTTCTTCTTCACCATCTACACTATTATCTCCTACCACCTTCAACCGCCACCACCACCATCACCTCCTTCAACCACCAGCACCACCTTCCACCACCACCACTAGCATAAGTGCACCACCTTTAACCGCCAACACTACCTTCATCCACAAGCACCACCTTCAAACCACCAGCACCATATTCAACCACCATTACTACCACCACCACCTTCAACCACCAACACCACCTTCAACCTTCAACCACCAACTCCACATTCAACCTTCAACCACCAACTCCACATTCAACCTTCAACCACCACCAACACCACCTTCAACCACCAGTACCAGCACCACCTTCAACATTCAATCACCACCATCACCAACCACAAACTTTTAAAACCATCGACCACCATCACCAATCAGATCTATCGTTGATCTTGTTGGTGGTGGCTGAAGGGTTTTGACTCGGGTATCGAAGAGAGAGGGTGGTGAAGATGGACGAGACAATGGTGTCATAGTGGTGGTGAAGATGAAGTGAGGTGGGGTAGAGGTGAGTCACCATCGGTGGAAGGTGAGTCGCCGACGATAAAGGGGGTGGCGGCTGAAAATGATGACCGGTGAAAGAGAAATTGAGTATAGGGGTATTTTAGTCATTAAATAAAATTTAAACTTAAATTAAAGGTTCATTTGCTTCAGGGGTCATCATTATTATGTTTGTACATAGTACTAGACCAACATTGTAATTTTAAAGAGTTAACGATTAAAAGTGAAATCAGATTTAACCACATGAACCACCTGTGTAAAAAAGTCTTAAAACAAAATAAAGGATTGTAATAGCAATAAATGAAAATAAAGACAAAGTGTAATTAAAACTTAAAATAAATTTAAAAATAATTATATTGAATTAGAGAGGCATTTAATAAAAATGTTATATAATCATATTTCAAATTTTCTTGGTAATCTTGAATGACTTTTTTTAAAAGTTATAATAAGAATAGTATTGGATTTTAATAATTCTATTTTTTATTTATTGATCGAGATTAATCTAACTCAGAAAAAATTTATGCACACTCTTAAGTTTAAACTTATTTTCCTTCAATAATTTATTAGTAACTGAGAGTTAATGTCAATTAGTTTTTTTATGAAATGTAGCCAATTTTGAGCTTATTATTAACTCCGTCGTTGTCCAGCCACCATCAGATCTGTTTCTCGATGTCTAGCCTCCGTCATTACTCGAAATTTACCTCCAACAAGTCAAGTGATTCAGATCAGCATGTGTGAATTGATAGTTTTCAGGGTGTAAAAGTTTTAAATTGACGAACCTCATAGTAAAATTTAACTTTCTATTTAGTGTTTTGGCCACATAAGCAATATAAGTTATCAAAACCCTAACATGATTAACTCACAGTTAGTATGGAACAATTTAAGAAAAATAAGGTTAAAGTTAGATGTGTTCATAAATATTACTTGAGTTTGAATTAATCCCGGTCAATAAATAAAAGTTGATATTAGTAAAATCTGATGATAATCGAATTATTAGCACAAATAATAATAGCAAGTTTTTTAAACATGTGTCAGGTTGTGAATGTTTTTGAATCCGGAAACTTTAAATAAAAAGATCAGAAAATAAAATCAATATTTATTTTGTATTGATTGTTATTTACTTTTTAATAATATGTTAAAAACTCTCATAATACAGAGATTGAATAGAGATATTAAAATAAATAGTGAGTACCTAACATTAATCTAACATGTGAGTAAAACTTCTTCTGATTGCGAAATAAGAACATGACCTTCCCCATGATTGCGAAATAAGAACATGAGCTTCCCCATGATTGCGAATCGGAAGGAACTATGATTCTTTTCCAAATTGCGAAGAAAATAAATAATTTGGTTAATTTTCTTTTAAAAACAACATGTGTAAAATATGAAAAGAGCATGAATTGAAAGGAACTAAGATTCTTCTTTTGATTGTGATGAAACAAGTGTTTTAGATAAAGACTCCAATATATAAACACCTTGTAAGGCGTTATGCGGACACCATTTTGAATTTTTCTCACGGACCTTAAAGACTCTTACAGACCGTATTGGTTTGCAAAATACCAAATCATGAATTTATAAAATTTTACGGCCCGTATTGATCGTTACGGTCCGTAATGGCTATGATTTATGGGGTCGTAACAAAGATTATTACCGTAAGTAAAATTTACAATTTTTTTTTAATTTTTTGCTTAAATTTTTTTTCAATAAATGTTTTTTTAATATTTTAAAATTAATTAGGTTATAGTACTTTTAGTTTAATATAATTAATTTATAAAATTTGTAAATAAGTATTTTATAAAAGCAAAAAAATAAAGATAAAGAATTTGAATATATTTTATAAAAGCAAAAAAAATAAAGATAAAGAATTTGAATTTTCTTTAAAGGTATGTATAAAAGTAAAAAAATTAAACTTAAAATTATTATAGGGGCATGTTATTGATACGTTTAATTTATTTAATCATCTCTATATTTTTCTATATATACATATAGATACATGCAGAGAGAGATATAATAAGATGTCTCAATAACATAAATGAATATATATATAACTCAACTTTTATTTTATAGCCTAATTAATTTTAAAATATAACAAGTCCATATTGATTATTGAGATACTTTGTTATTCTTTATATGAATATATTATAAATACACATATTGGTTATTGATATTTTTTTCTCTCTTTACACACACATATATAGAGAGTGAGAAAAAGAGAAATGATGTTCTAATAACGCACATTACTAATGTTTTTTTATAATTCACTTACAAACATTTTATATAATTAAAAACTACACTCACAAATTTATAAAGAACGGAATGTGAATGTTCCAACTAAAACATTTATTTATATAACTTATAAATAAGTGTTTTTATAAAAGTGAAAAGTAAACCCAAAAAATATTATTAATTAATAAATAAAAAATGAATGAAAAATGTTAAAAATAGAAAAAATCAAAATTTTATTTACGGTCATAAGGCTCATTACGATCCTGTCATTACGGGTCATAATAGATAATACGGGACGTAGAAAATAATGAATTGACTGATTTGATATTTACAGACCAATACGACCCGTGAAAGATCTTACGAACCATATTAAAAACGTTCAAATATCACTATAGATGTATTTATAATAGACTCTTTTAGATAAACAATCACCATGATTGTGAATTGAAAGGGACAATATTAACCTGAAAAGACATACCACGAGAACGTAGGTAAGATGGTTGGCCATAAAGAAACGGCAAATCAGAATTTGAGATCTTGGGAAGAGGACATATGTTCTCTAGTTCCTTATTATTATAATTATATAATAAGGATACAAATGGTAACTTAAAACATTTGAGGTATCAATTGTTGTCTTTGTCTAATTTAGAACGGCTTACTCTTGAACTTTTTAATAAAAGCATTTTTGCAAGAAAAAATTATATGATAGTTAATATGTATGATCATAATACATCAAATGGTTAATACAATACGAAAAATAACATACCTTTTTTATTACAATCTATTTTTCATATTAGAAAAGATAAACTCTGTTTAAAATAGTTGTATTTATAAGAATTTTATAAACATGTATCAGAAACGTAATCATTACCTATGTAAACATAAGTAGACAAGTGTTTGTTGACGTGTTTGCAAATTGCAATATAAACTCTTTTGATGAGGTGAAATATCATTCTATCACTTTTAACATCTAGCTTTATATCGAGCTAAATATCACCATTAAAGCATTTGCAGGTTGTTGTTTTTAAGAATTCATAGACCGTGAGGTGAAAGTTTACTTCAAACGTTTACATAACATTAGTGTTCTTAGCACGTGGTTTTGGTGTTGCATTTGTGTGGACGGACGCAGCGGACGAAATTGTGTGAGCCACATTCAATTTTTGTTTATATTTTATTACTAACATTTTTTAGAAAATGAGTCATGTTTTTCTACGGAATATCTAAAATATGCAACTTTTATAAATATATAAAAAGTCATGAACTTCTATAAACCTTGTAAAAATTAAGAATTTAATAATATTTAAAATTTAAATAAAATTTAAGAATTTATAAATTTGTAAATATCAAGACATGTAAACATTTTACATATTTGTTTGTATAATATTGCAAATTATACGTTTTTTTACCGTAATTAGTTTTATTGTGAAGACTAAATGGTGGTGATTCTATGGAAAAAAGAAAATTGCAATGATGTTTGAAATGTTTGTTTCGTTTTTTACTGTTTTCGAAACATGCAATAATT
>BJCM01063466.1:0-24961 GCA_018326385.1 Flaveria bidentis
GGTGAAGGAGAACTTATGAGAGTTATGAGATGTTTTATCTGCTGTAGAGATGGCAGTAATCATAGCCATGGGAAGAGAAAACTGATCGAAAATTTTGAAGGAGCTGCTAGGGTTTGTGGCGGCAACTAGGGTTGGAGAGGAAGACCGGTATTCTTGGCTCTGATACCAAGATAAACCGTGTAATGTGATGGAATATTATTGAATTGATGATGATTACATAGACTTCCTATATATAGGATAGAATATTACATATGACTACCATATAATTATGTTAATTACAATAGATAGTCTAACACTTACTTTGCTAAAATTACAGATTAATTAAAATACATGCCTATAAACTAAGTTGTTGCATATTGAACAGGTGAGTCTAGAAAATCATTACTTGATTGGCCACAACGCTTCCAGATAATTTATGGGATTGCTCGAGGTCTTCTTTATCTTCATCAAGATTCTCGGCTTAAAGTGGTACATAGGGACTTAAAAGCAGGGAACATCTTACTTGATCATCACATGCATCCAAAGATATCAGACTTTGGTTTGGCCAGAATGTTTAATGAAGATGAGAGTGAAGGAAAAACAAGGAGGGTTGTGGGAACTCTGTAAGAATACCATATACTCAAATCTTATCATTCATTATATTTTTGTATTTAATATAAGTCTTGTGTGTATTGATTCAGGGGCTACATACCTTCGGAGTATGCAGTGAATGGGCTCTACTCGTTAAAGTCAGATATTTTCAGCTTTGGGGTTTTGGTACTAGAAATTGTAAGCGGGAAGAAAAATAGAGGTTTTGTTCATGAAGACCATTATAATAACCTTCTTGGACATGTAAGTCTAGTTAATATACTATGCACCCGTAATTCGTTTAGAATATGTATATGTATATAGGTTGGGTTTGCGTAAAAAATGTTTTTGTCTAAAAATGTAAAAAGTACATTATGTCTTAAATTTTAGGCATGGTGCCCTTGTTTCTTTTCTTTTTTCTGTGAATATGGTGTTAGATTTAAAAGATTTAAAAGTTTAAGGACACGGTATGTACTTTCTAACATTTTGTAGGCAAAATCTCCTTCGCACCATACTTAAACTTTGAGACATCTTGTAGTTTTCATATTTTTTAGGCCGAATCTTCTATTTAGTATAATTCAATCATATATTTGTGTGTAATAGTAATGAACTTGAGAAAGATCAGTATAATCAATGAGATATGATCTAAAGGTTAAAAAGAGATTTCTAAGTTCCTATTCACATTTTAACCTTTCTCTGTGTATGTATTTGACAATGAGCCCATATGTGAAGAAATATGAGCATCATATAGCCAGTGATGCTCTAAAACACCCATTTGTACAGTAATTTAAACTAACATGTATTGAATAATGAATGTGTACCTTATGATATGATCTAACTTATATTGTTTATTTGGATTCATATAGGCATGGAGACTTTACAAAAAAGGCAAGCCTCTTGATCTAGTTGATGAATGTTTACACACGCCCTATTCTGCTTGTGAAGTGTTGCGATCAATACATGTTGGCTTGTTATATGTTCAACAACGAGTAGAAGATAGATCTGACACCCCGAATGTGGTTGTGATGTTGGGTGGTGAAGGCTCACTTCCTTCTCCCAAAAAACCAACTTTCTTTATTCAAGAAAGTGAAATCAATTGCGGTTCAACTAATGGAGTAACAATAAGTCAAGTGGATGGTAGATAATGAGAAGAAATGTTTCTATCATGAGGTGTTTTTGATGTGTCTAAGTTAGTTATATAAAGAATGTAATATTAGTTAGACATCTTACTTCTAGCTTTCTATAACTCAAATTCTTTATTAAATTACATAATTGATCTCTTCTTATGAATCTTTTCTTTGTTATGAAACTAGCTAAAAGCAAAGTATTATGAGAACAAAAGGAATGTACCAAGAGAAACATATGTTTATTTATTGATCAAGTGTGTTATATGTGTAACTTAAATGAAATATAACAAGCAAATTACATAATTTATCTCTTCTTATGTATCTTTTCTTGGTTTTTCCTGTTTTCAAAACGTGCAACATACCTAGTTAGTTTAAATTTACTATTATATAAAATTAAGAGAAATGAAAGGGGATTAAAATACTTCATTGATTTAGTGGGTGGGGATGAATGAAAAAATGGGTAATATGATACACACATCGAGTAGTGAAAGTACGTGAGAGTATACCCCGTTACCTTAGCAAATACGAAAGCATCCAAACATAAACAATGATGACTATAAAAGTGCAGATGTATGTTGTAGGCAAGTCACATGACACTCGTAGCTAGATTCATTTTTTATTTGTTAACATCGTATATACGATGATGCGGGAAGCTCAAAAAAGAGAGGTTAGAAGAATTTTATAGTTGTTATAAATTGTTAGCTTGAGTTGAGTTGAATCAAAATATTTTTTTACTAGCTTAGAAACTCGTATAATATACGGATTGAATATAAATATAAATTAACAATTATTAATTATTATTTACAAATTAGAACATAATATTTTGAGATATAATGTCATTAAAATTACGTATAATATAACTACTTTAAGTAATAAAACAATAACAACATTTTAACAAAAAAAGACTTTAATATTTTGAGATATAATGTCATTAAAATTACGTATAATATAACTACTTTAAGTAATAAAACAATAACAATATTTTAACAAAAAAAGACTTTTACTTTAATTTAAACCATTTGTTTCTTAAATAGTCCAATTTTTTTAAATACGTTTTTAAACTTTGTTATTTTTTTAAAAGATTTTTGCTGTAAAATACTTCATATTTCATAAGTTTTATTTAAAAACATACATTGTTAAATAAAAAGAACCATGTTTTTAATTTATAAAAAATATGTTTACAATTTGAGAAATATATAATATTTTGAGATATAATGTCATTAAAATTATGTATAATATAACTACTTTAAGTAATAAAACAATAACAACATTTTAACAAAAAAAGACTTTTACTTAAAACATTTGTTTTTTAAATAGTCCAATTTTTTAAATACATTTTTAAACTTTGTTATTTTTTTAAAGGATTTTTGTTGTAAAATACTTCATATTTCATAAGTTTTATTTAAAAATATACATTGTTAAATACTAAGAACCATGTTTTTAATTTATAAAAAATATGCTTACAATTTGAGAAATATATAACTAATACCATTAGCGAGGTGCACACGATGATAGTTTCTTCGAAATCAGTTGATTGATATAACTTTTTATAATTTTGATGATCAGAAAGAATTTATACATCAATAGTAAGTTGGTACTCATCATCAGTATAAACTATGATCATTAGTAATTTTAGTATTTTGGTAGTAACTATGCATCAGTACTAGTAATTTAGTTACCACTAATGTAACGTTAGCTATTGACTATTGTGATAGTCGCAACTATCATGTATTTTCTTAAATAATTACAATGGTTTATTGTAACGATTCAACCTTCGTATAAAAGTCAAATTTGGTCAGAAGTCACACATGAAATTTTATAGAAATTCATACTTGTTTTTGTGAATTAACTTTTTTTCTTATCCAATTAAATTGTTAAATCTGAAAGTGATTATATGATTTAGAAAGTTATTTATGTCATACAAAATTATATAAAACACTTTAAATAGCACTACCAATTATTAAGATTTGGTACGTTGTTTTGTTCTCTTTTACTTCTAAAGTTTACGACTAATAGACAAGTGTATAAACATGCAAAAACGACAAACAGATTTAAATATCTTAAATTAAAAGTAGACATGCATATAAACGTCTAAATGTGTTTTTATCCTCGATGCATAATGAAACTGTAAATGAAAATCAATTGTGATCTATATTTTTTATAACTAATATACAAATCTTTAAAAAAACATTTCTACTAATATTGATGATTATTCTCATAAAATTGGTGCAAGTTTAAATATTTGTAGTGTGTGAAGATTAGGTGATATTTTAGGTTTGGATATATGGCAAACATTTCACATTAGTTGTCTTTTATATTTTATATATTAAGAATATTTACATGATGTATTAGTTTATAGAATGTAAATTAAAGGTAAATATGAAAATTTATACTAATGTTTTTTTTTTCTTTCTAATCTTCTACCGGCAATGCTAAAGTAGCCGCATTCGTCCCATTGGCCATTTGCTGCAATCTTGTGATCACGTGTGTTGCCGCTGAGTTTCTTGCTTGATGAACACTAATTGGTTGATCGCCACTCACACCCGAGCATTCAAAATTAGCTCCTTTCGCAGTCACCTTAGCCACAAACCCACCTACACATAGGATCGTATAATTAGTAATGACTAATAATTAAGTGTCAAAAACATGTATCAAACAAAAACAAACGCAGGACCTTGAACAACTTATAGATTCGAACATTGAATCTGTGATAAATTTATAATCCAAAACTTCACAAGATTACAAAGAGTTCAAAACAAATCGAAGAGACTACAAACTCTCAACCTAATACTCATAAATCAATGATTTAATGACAATCTGAAATGAAACATTACAAATCAAAAAATCAAAGACCTAACAGATTAGATGAAGAAAACAAACTCGTGTCTCAGGGATTTTCCATTAATAATCAGGTAAGAACTTCTCTTGATGAATTGGAGAAGGTGAGATGATAATAATTAAAATTCCTGACGAACTTCTCTAGTTTTTTATATATAAAAAAACAATACGTGTGACCCATTAATGGGCCAACTCTAGTCCAAGCCTTCAACATAGCATCAAACCATCCACAAACCTACAAGCCCATAAGCAATAAGCCCAATGCATGAATTCAGCTCATCAACCAAATATCCAGCCCATTGATCATGTTTACATGAGACAACAAAAATAAAAAATCATATTAGAACTAAATCATATTAATATGATTGTTATTGAATTGAACTATCCATATATTTCAACATTAAGCTCACTGCGTTCCAGCGAGGGTGTAAAATATGACAAATAGTAATAATGTCACATTAATACCAACAACTACCAATACTGGTAAAACTCGTATTAAAAATAAATAAAAATGAAAATATCAAAACCAAACGAAAAGTAGACCTAAAAATATTGAAGTACGCACGTGAGACGTAAAATATTAAAACAATAATTTAGTCAATCTAGAACTTGTGTGTTGTGATGAGACCGTTAAACGAGAAAAATAAACGTAAAAACATTGAACCACATGCGTAAGTCACAACGTCCTAACTCGTAAAATTTAATGGAAACGAAAAATTTGTAAAAGATAAAAAGTAGAAGTGACCAAAAGTTGAAAGTAAAAAATTGTTGGAGGCTAAATTGTAAAATAATGTAAAAGTATTGGCTTAAAATAAAAAACCTAAAGATTAAAAAAAGACAAAAGATATACAACTCATCAAACACATGGTACAATCGATTAAGTATAAACAAGGTAATTAATATATTATTAGCTTTAGTCAACCCGTATATTACACAAGTTGAATAAATAAAATATTGATATGATAAATTTATATTATAAAATGATATTTTAAGATATGATATGACTGAATTACATATAAGAAATGACTATAAATAATAAAATAGTGATATTAATTTTTTAATTTTTTAGAAAATAACCATTCTATTCTAAAATAAACCGTATAAAAATATCATTTTTAATTTTTTTATTACAACTCCCTAATTTGATTATTTTTTTGTTTTAAAAAATTGACTTATTAAAAATATCAATTTATTTAGAAATAACCTTAATAAATAGATTTCTTTTTTAATCTTATCTTACTACTTTAATAAAAGGATAACTTGAGGTGACACGTGTCAGCACCACAGTTATTCTCACTAAAATTTTTCCGCCTCTCCGTCATCTTAAAAAATTACCTTAATTACTAATAATATTACTTAACTTTCTTTTGCATTTAATATATTAAAAAAGATCTATTTATTAATATTATGTCTAAATAAATAAAACTTTTATAAAGTAATACATTTTTCTAAAACATAAAACTTTTTTAAAACTTTGGAATATTTTAAAAATTGGTATTTTTAAAAGTTCAATTTTTTAAAACCAAAAATAATTAATTTGGGGTTATAATAAGAATTTTTTTTGAAAAATGATATTTTTATACAGTTTTTTAGAACAAAATGCTTATTTTTTTGAAAAAAATATAAAACAAAACGTTAAAATTTTGAAATCACTGTTTTATTAGTAATAGTTATTTCTCATAATTTCTTATTAGGATTTAAATATAGGAGAGAGAGACGGGAAAAAAATGGTTATTAATAGAAGAGAGAGGCGGGAAAAAAATGGTGAAAATGATTGTGGTGCTGACACATGAAACCCCTATTTACCCTTTTATTAAAGTAGTAAGATAAGATAAAATAAGATAAATATAAAAATTTATACTAATGAGTGTAAGGTTATACTAAAAAAAAATTAACCTAAAAATCTAAGAAAGATATATTGTGGGTTTGACACGTATCATTCTATTGTTTTAAAGAAAATGACATTCGGTCAAATGTGTCAACTCATTATGTTTTATAGGTTTATTGTATCAAATATAAGTTCATTATCATATATTTTACATAATTTGTTATATGTTTTTATTATTGTGTTTTACATTTTAGATCATTTTATGTTATTTTTGTTATTGTTTATATAGATTATATAAACTTGTTATCTGTAATATGTTTTACAACTAGAAATTAATACATAATGATATATTTTCATCAATGTATAGTTCAAACTTACAGTGTTGAAAATAACACAATCTATCATTATGTTTTAAAATTATAAGTACATAATATTTTATTTTACCAATGCATTTTTAAAACTTATAATTTTTAAGAAAACATAATTACGATAAAAAATACAATGAGACATTGAGTTATTTTGTTATTGTTTTTAATGTATTAGATTAATTAGTTATTAATTTATTGTTATCTTTTACATGTTAAAAATACACAATAATATTATTTCATTATTATCTTTTTTCAAAAAAATCATCAATTTTGAAAAACATTATAGTATTAAGTTAAATACAATAACTAAAAAAGATACAATTAACTGCACTAATAACACAATGGTGAGATACGAGCTAAAAAAACTTAAATATCTATCATCTTTTTATATAACAATATTCTACTCTTAAAAATAAAGCCCCTCGTTTTTTGGTGTAATTTTTATAAAAAAATAACGTCGTAGATAAAAGTTACGAATGTTTAAAAAATGAGAGAACTTAGAAGAAGCCAACTAAATTAGCTATTTCTAAAATATCACTCTAACAAAAATTTCCTATAATTTGATCTTAACTATTGATTAATAAGATTAATGATTGAGATTACTTATTATAGTTTTTAGTTTTAGGTGTCTTTTTATTTGAATATTTTTTACTAATAAATCAAAATGTCTAGAATTTACAAGTCATTTTTTATATCGTTCACCTAGATCCATCTAAGTTTTGAGCACGTGCTATTGATACAATGAAAGTTAATTATTTAATGATATACTAAATGTTAATGATTATTTATATTCTGTTCAAATTATTAAAAAATATTTTTGATTAATTATAAACATATTTCTTTTTATTAAAAACATACTTTTTTAAAAGCAAAAACTTATGAACTATAAAGTTTTTCAATACAAAGAACTTTAAGGAAAATGATATATTATAAAAACTAAAATTTTAAAAGTAGCTGGAGTGTTTAAACAAATAATTTTTAAAGCTAACATATTTTTTAAATATAAAAGTTTGGAAAAATGTTGCTATTGTTTTATTACCTAAAGTAGTGTTAATTATACGTAATTTCTGTCATATTTTATATAAAAAAATCTTATAATTTCTAAATATTAATAAATAATTATTAATACATTGTTTTATTCAACCTGTGTAGTATTTGAGTTTCTAAACTACTGAATAATAAATAAAATAAAAAATTAATTTGAAAAGGGAACAAGGGAATCAAATTTTTATGGAGATTCTAATGAGATGAAATGCTTAAATAATTATAAATATATTACTATTAATATATTATAATGTAATATGATATAATATTCAATTATCATGTAATACGATGTAATACGATACGATATAATATAATTAATATGATGTGACATAATATAATATGTTATAATATAATGTAACATTATATAATAATTATTATTTGTATTTATTACATTAAATTCAAGTAAAAGTGTAAAAATTTAAAATTTGAAAAATAATAAAAATATAATAATAATAATAATAATAATATAAAAGTAAAAAATTGATTGACTTCAATTAAACTCAAATTGAATCTTAATTTTTCTTTTTCAACTTTAATCCTATAACTACCAACAAACTAAACACATCTTAAAGCAACCTTAATCCAAAAAAAATTACATGGCTGTTTTACACAAGATAATCTACATCTTTGTTTAACCCTTATACACTATATACAAACGCAACCATTCAATACATAACTAATTTAAAATCGCTAACTGATTAACTAATAACCGTTTATACACATGCATCCGGTCCTTTAAGTGTAATAAATTAAATTAAACAGTTATCGCACTATATACTTAATATTAGTTATATATTAAACATTAAACAATTTATAGATAAGCATGACCAAGCTTCACAACTCACAAGATACACCCTTCAATGCTTTCTCTTTCAAGAGGAGCATGACACTAACATTAGAATGACTTTTAATGACCAAAAATTAAAAAAAAAAAAACAAAATAAAAAGTAAACCCTCACATAAAGACAAATATAAAACTAGAATAAATAGACTTACAATTACAATAATAATATTATTATATTATTATTGTTAAAGAGAAGAAAGCCTCTCAATCCTGTGGCTTTCATTTCTTTATGCCGTACTCGTCAGTTGAGTCTTCGCTTCAATTTCTCCTTCAATCGATTCAATTTGCTCTTCTTTTCTTCATCACATCAACAATCAATCACTGTAAGTCTTCTATAAGTTCTTCACCAAGTGTTTATGCTTCTAAACCCTAACTAATTGTCTACGTTTTGATGTGAATATGTTACACTGATACATTTCATCAACGTTCGTGTGTGTTGTTGTGTATGGCGCACATGCGATGTTTTAATGGCGGATTTGTGGATTTCGTGGTGTGTGTTTCGGTGTACGGTGGGAGATGGTGTTGGTGACGTGAAATGTGTATGCTTTTGGGGGTTTTGGGGTGTAATGCAGGGTTTATGGCGTTTAGTTTGTGGAATTAGGGTTTTGGTTGTGAATGTGTATGCATGTGGTCGTTGAGATGGTTATTGATGTTAGTTTGTGTTGGTTATTGGCTGTTGATGTGTTTTTAAGAGGAGTTATGAGCGGTGAAGAGGAGAAAAAGTGCCCTTTGTGTGCAGAGGAGATGGACTGGACTGATCAGCAGTTGAATCCTTGCAAATGTGGCTATGAGGTTTGAATTTTCAGTCATTGATTAATTTATTTGATTGTTAATTTGATTAATTATGCGGTTTATTTAGGTTGTGTTATTTTGTTAGAGTCATTACTATGGAATCTTGAATTGACTATGTTGATATCGTGATAGTATGATCCGAATTCTGTTAATGTTTTCCCCTGATGTTTATAATCTGGGCACTTTTTGTTGGTGTCATATCTATGAATGTTAAGGGCTACTAGTCATCAATGGAGTTATAGTCTTAACTCATATATACTTCTGTTATAAATTTTCATCATTTGATGATATTAGGTGGCATTTTTACTCCACATGTATACATGTCTATAAATATACACATACATGTGTGTGCGTATCGGGTTAGAATCATTTGAGAATGTGTTAGTACTACCATCAACCACATAATTTATTTATGTTTTATTTGACGAATGATAAAAACACAATGTTTATTTGTCTCCCATGAAATTTTAAAAAAATTATGAAAATATTTTATGTATATAACCTACACATGTGTAAGTCATGAGTTACACATGTGTATGTAAACAATTAAAAATTAAAAAAATTGTGACAAATTACTTTGAAGGGTTTTTATGTACATAGACATATGCAATTGTATATAAAATATAAAATATAAAATTAAAAAGAATATAAAATTTAAAACATATGAACTATTGATAGTAGTTCTTACAGTGAAGATATGTGTAAGTTCTTAGATGATCTATAAATGTATGTATTTATATGCATGTGTGTGTGTATTAGTTTCCAATGGCTATAGTTCTGTCATAAATCTCTTAAATGCAGTAATGTATAATGATTTTGCAATTTATATTCTAGGACTTTGTTACATACAATACATCGTAAGAAATGAATTAATGATATTGCGTCCAACGTGAAGTGTTCAACTTTGTTAGGGCATTTTGTCATTATGATATTTTGGCAAGCATTGTCCGGTGGATTATAAAGTATGCTTATATTTTTTTTATTCTTTAACTGAATTGTGCAAAGGAATTAAACTTCATCATTTGAATTTAAGCTCATCAATACCCAAAGCTCAAAACAATGTTCTTTTCAACCTGTTAACGTTGGTAGACAAGATGTAAAATAGTTATTTGTTAGGTAATGATGAGATTATTGCTTCAGGTTTGTGTTTGGTGTTGGCATCACATAATGGACATGGCTGAGAAGGATGCAACAGAAGGGCGGTGTCCTGCATGTCGGACACCTTATGACAAGGATAGGATTGTAGGATTGGAAGCAAATTTCCAAAGGTTAAAATGCGTTGTGGTGTATGTTATTTTATAATGATACATTTAACATGTAATGTATTTTAAGTGGTTATTGCATATAGGGTGGCTGGCTATGGTTCAAGTCAAAAACAAAAAGTATCAAAGGGAAAGCCAAAACCAAATGAAGGAAGGAAAGATCTTAGCAGTGTTCGAGTAATTCAACGAAAAATGGCATATATCATTGGACTGCCTCTTGATCTTGCTGATGAAGATGTGTGCACCTATCATTTTTATAGTTATGAAATCTCATTTTTCTTTCTTTATTTGTATGCATCTTTGTTAATAAGTTACCTTTATGATGCAGTTATTGCAGCGAAAAGAATATTTTGGTCAATATGGAAAAGTAACAAAAATTTCTCTTTCTCGGACGGCGGGTGGGGCCCTTCATCAGTATACCAATGATACTTGCAGTGTGTACGTAATGGTCTTAATTATGATGTAATATATTAATCGTTAAACATTTCATAATGATTTTATTTTATGTTCCCAGATATATTACTTACTCGAAAGAGGAGGAAGCAGTGGCGTGCATTCAATCTGTACATGGTTATGTCTTGGATGGTAGGCCTTTAAAGTAAGCATATCATCTTCTATCCCTCTCTTACTGTTATCTATGTTCAATCATCATCATTTACATTCTTGTTTACCATTTCGAATTATATGGCAGAGCATCATTTGGGACTGCAAAGTATTGTCATGCATGGTTGCGGAATATGGTATATATACAGATATACATGGGAATATAAGCGCATCAAAATTTGTATTTTAGTTTGATTTTCCGTCGGAAATTTTAGTGTAAGATAAGAGGAATAAATTAATGTGAGATCTTTTTCTTATTTTCATGGTCAGCCTTGCAACAATCCAACATGTTTATATTTACATACTATTGGTGCCGAAGAAGATAGTTTTGGTAAAGATGAAGCAGCTGCAGTTCATACTAGGTATTATATGCACACAATTGACTTCCTTTTCTTATATTGCTATTGTAAAGTTGAGATACTTTAAAAGTTTTGCTAATTTAGCTTCTCACACCATCCTCAGGAATTTCTATTGTGCCAACCTTAATGATGTTCTTTTTTGGTAATAATATTTGTATTTCAGGAATAGGGTTCAGGAAATAGTTGGCAGCACCAAATATGTGCATAGACGCTCGGGAAGTATGTTGCCACCGCCTGTTGTTGAGCAATTAAATAACCAGAATGCTTCAGCTGAGGATCCTGTATCTAATGATGGCATGAAAGTAAGACATTTACTATTATATCCTTATACACAGATGGGCTGACATTTAATTGTCACATACACATGTTCGTGTTTCTGTTCAGGATGTGGGTAGTGCAGCCGTGGCTTCAGGTGATCACTTGCCTATCAAATTGTCCAAACAAGTGACATCTTTTGTAGATATGGATAGTAAGCATGTTGAGATTGAAAGCTCAGATTCAGTTCTATACAAATCATCAAACCCTTGTCAACTTGTTAATTCTCCAACTTTTGATGATAAAAAGTCAAAGGACTCTTTCATTCCTTTTTATCCTGCCAACACAACTAAAAACTATAGTGATAATTCTTGGTGTCATACAGAAAATCATAGTCAGATTAGCGCAGACTGTCATGTTCTAAAAAGTTATACAGATGAAGAAGATAACATACCACCGGGCCCATATATGAATTCAGCATTGAATGATGAGTACAATGAAAATAAATTTCAAAGCTTAGCTAAGTCAGATAGGATTTACAGAGGCTCTAATTCTTTTACTAATGAAGAAATTGTGGAGCATTTGCGACGGCTTGATCATGACACTCCCCTGGTGGACGATGATGAAGATTCTGCTGCTTTGGAGAGGAGTATAATAGCCAATATTTTGTCAATAGATTTAGATGGTGATGATTCACTGTGCCTTCAAACGGTATCTGGATTGTTCCAGCCAAAAGATGTGCATTCGTGGAATTTCCAAAATAATGATCAATCCATATTCTCATTTGCAAATGAACATGGGTTTTCTGGTCAACAAAATGATCCGAGCCCTAGCACCATTGGTACATATCTCTCTCTCTCTCTCTCACTCACTCACTCACCCGCACACATGCATATATGTATGTGTGTGTGTATACTATCTATATCTAGGAGTTGGAGTGCATGGGTTGTATCATTAAGATTTAGTTTAGATATGGATTTTTGGTGTGTTCTCTATATATTATCTTAATAAATCTATATATAACTTGTCTTATTTCAAACAATAGCATCTAGGGTACAAAACTTGACACCACCAGGATTTTCTGCGACCACCAAGCCTCCACCTGGTTTTCCTGCCTCCATGAGAGCTGAACAGGCTGTTGCTGCTAGCTCAGGTAAGCAATTTCGTTGCACTCCAACTCTCCTTTTGTATATTTACTTGTGCGTCTTCTTACATGCTCCCTTCGTCCACAATGCAAATACCTCAAACGTGTCGTATTTTTTGTAAATTTCCAAGCCAAGAGTTACATATTTGCCTGATGTCTTAATCATAGTGAATTTATTGGTTGCTTTTTTTCCAAGAGATAATCTTCTATTTTGTCATTGTTGATGTGTAATTTTTGCATGATAAATAGTCAAACACCTGCCCTAAGTTAGGTGCCGAAATGTTTCACTGGGTACATAGTTAAATGGAAGCGTTAAGCCTATTTGTGAAATATATAAGATATTCCATATTTGTCTATTTACTCTTGACATGCTATGCAGATGCTGCCTTGTATTTAATGAGAGAACTTAAAAAGTTCTTTATTAATAAGATCTTTACCCTGTACCAGAACTACTTAAAAGCACTTTGTTTTTACTAGAACTGTTGTACCAAAAGCCTCTGTGTCTATTCTATGGAAGTACCAATTAACTTATTTATAAGTTGACGCAAAACAACTTCTTTGATATCCATCACATTCATTCCAGACCACCATACACAATTACTCATGTTTTAAAATGACTCGTAAGCCCCTCTAAACTCAATTAAATCAACCAAACAGCTTGAAATCTATTTCTAATATGTAATACCATAATAGCTCGCACTAAATCAAGTCTTTACCTTTATATCCCCACTGAAATTTTAAATGAGAATCGTTGAACCAAGAATTTAACGCCGGCAGTGGCGAGGGCTCTGACCTGGGAGAGGAAACTGAGAGATTCTGGTGGAGGGTTGCCGGTGAAGAAAGGGCTGGTTGCATGACGTGGCAACACCTTGGTTGCCCAGTGAACACTAATTCTAATCCTTCTACTTGTAGTTAACACTAATTCTTACAACTTTTAGTTAATCCAGATATGCAACTCTAACCAGCTAGATATATGTTTGTAGGTTTGACCATATCCTAATCCAGATATGCAACTCTAACTGGCCAGATATATGTTTGTAGGTTTGACCATATCCTAATGCAGATATGCAACTCTAACTAACAGCTGCTTTCTTGTATTTACGTAGGAAATTATATGACTGGACCAAGTGCTCGTTTTGGTTCATCGCCATTGGGCAATATAAGCAACATCAATGGCGATTTTATTGACCAATCTACAATTGTTAACGGAGGCAAACCATCAACAAACGCTTTGACCAACTCATGGACCTCGTCCTTTTCGTCTCTTTGTTCCAGCTCCTTTGATGAGGATACAAAACCCTGGCTTTTTATGCAACAACAATCTGGACCTCAGTTTCCTCAAGCCACAATGCTGCAGCAGCAACACACAACACCCCAGTTTCCGTTTTCTCAGGTTGATTTGTATGGTGGTCTTACTTCTGGGGTAGCAGATCTGCAACAGCAGAGCTACAATCTGTCTTTATTTTCCCAGCAGCCAACGTTTGAAGGTGGTGGGTATCAGCAGCATAACAACTTGCAGGAGGTTCAACAACAGGTTACTAGAAGTGAGGTACAAAAGTATGGGTTTGACAGTTTGTTGCCCGGTTATGGTGACTATATGTTCCAAATGCCCACTTCGGGCGATGTATTTACCCCCCGGGTATTTGGAATGTAAAGAATGCACCTCAACTAGAAAATGAAATGAGCTTGTTACCTTTAGTTAGTAAAAAAAGTCCTGGTTTCTTGTCTATCATTTTGGTTATGGATTGGGTCATTCAGCGTAACTAGTTTTGGTTTTTGAATGTTTCTTCTTAAATGACATGGGTTTTTTTTTCATGAAGGTTAAACTTTACATGAAAACTAAAAAATATTTAAATATTTAACAGGAAACTCTAAATATGGACCTATAATAATTAATAATAAGCAATTGGTTTCCATATTGCATAGTGAATTACTAGGAGTTGGGTGTAGCAAAAGGTTTGACATGTTTGGATGTGTTTTTTTTGGTTTATAAAGGGTTTATATCTATGCAAACTTGAACACGGCTACCTTCAACCATACTAAAAAACCGATTTGGATTCCTGTTTTGGTCTGTATCGGACCGAAATAACGACCTGGTTTGGAAAAGACTCCAAACCATGAACCAAAGAGAAAATTGGTTTTAGAAAAACAAATGTGTATCTGTACCAAAATACCAGTTTGGCCTGGTTACTTTTTCAGTTCTGGACCGATTGCTTTTATATTTGATTATGGCAAAACAGGGATGATGATGCATTGGTAGTGGTTTTTATAGCTGTTTTTACTAAAACATAAATGCCAAGATGAATTTAAAAACCACCAAACATGAGGGAAAAATGTCTGACATATAACTACAGAAGATAGTGTTAAAAAGGTGTATCTTTTCATGTGGTCGAGAGTTTAAGTTTTATGGTAGACAAAATGTGTAAATTTAAAAGTAAAATTAAAGGCCTGTGAGTTGGTCGTTTAGTGAATATATATATAATCTAGAAAACCTAAAGAATAATTACCTCATAATTTGGTGTAATACCAGAATAAATGTTAGGCCATATCAGATGGTGCTTGGAACTCACTGTTTGTCCACTGCTGCTAACAGGAAGTGAAGCCTGAGAATGTGAATCGACAATGACATTCATATGTTACTTTAAATGAACTTTTTTCCAACAGAAATCGAACCGCTTGATGCAAACAAAACCTTTTGTTTCTAAGTAACAGGAAGCAGAGATCAGCAGCTTGTTTTCTTACATTCACCTCAGAAAAGAAAGAAATTATAAGGCATAAACAAAATAACTTTAAAGCAAATAAGCAATCAATGCCTCCATTCACTGCTTACAAACTTACATCCGCCCAATAGATGCTTGCCTCAAATTATCGTTAGGTTAGAAGTAAAGTTTGCCATTATCTCATCTTTACCAGACTCTACTGTATGAATGGGGTTTTTACTAGATATGTTTTGTAGCTTTGTCATAAGCCCCAAATAGAATTTAGAAAACACACATTTCAAATGTTATTTTCTAAGATCATGATCATAAAAATAGTTTCGGAACAGTCCTTACTTTTTCCGCAGAAGCTAACCCATTAGAGCCTCCCATCTGCCACATGTACGAAGGGATACACCTCTGTGCTTTGAACTTCCTCTAGAGAATCTTGTGCTCGGTAGAACCAACGCTTCAATTCTTAGCAGCATGGTCATCGTAAGGTTCTCTTCTATGCTCACTATAAGCGTGCAACTCATGTTTTTCTTAAAAAAACTAAGCTTTTATATATAAAAAAACCAACAAACTAAAGTGATCCAAAACCATCTTGACCATCCATTGGTTTCGCCCCTACAAAAAATCTTTTCGGTCAATCAAACAAACAGTATAGAATGAAATTCTCACCCCCATTTAATCATTTATCAATTGTTTCCAACAATCCCTACACAGAAAATTTCCAAAAAAAAGTCTCAATCGATTGTTACCAAACTGAAAAACAATGAGCATTCAAAACAGTAGCAATTTAATCAGTAAACTCCACGTTACCGATCCAAATATCATCTCCATACACAAACAATTGGTAATTTGTGGTGTATGTTGAGCTGCTTAACATTGTTTGCATTTGATTGATTACCTAAAGAAATATCCATCAAAACTCAAAAGGATTCAAATAAGAAAGGATGCAGCGTACCAGATATTACTTACAGTATGCGATACCGAGTCTTCATCATCATCGTCTTCGGCGTTTAAATCTGATAGCGATTACTATCGGAATCATTAAGAGAAATTACTACTACATCGATATTGAGATCAACGCCTTCAATATAATCATAATATATTGCAAATCTGAACTCCGTTGTAGCTCGATTATACCGTCGAATGAATCGATTTTGAGCATTTAGGATTCATGATCGATAGATTTCGATGGAATTTTATGATCAAATGAAACGCATAGTCGAAAGTGTAACTGTAGGTGTGAGAGAGAAACAGTTTTTTTTTTTATTTTTATTTTTTAATTTTATGTTGTGACACACCGCCCTGTAAATCGGATGATGAAGAAATGAAATCAATGTGTGTAACGACGGTGTTTGTTTTACGAGAAAATAATGATGATGGTGACGGGGAAGATATAAGACCAAAACGACAGCGTTGTCTTTCTGTTTTAAAAATGTTATCTTAATATAAAGAAAAATAGAGGAGATTACAAAATCATGCTTGAGTTATACCGAATATATAAGTTTAAATACCATATATTTACATGTTAAAGTTTTTAATTGTTATGAAATCAGTCAATCAAGAACCTATAACTTGATCATAGTTTCATTGATATAAATAAGATGAATCTCTTGTATTTTGTTTATAAGGAGAACTAGGTTCGACCCTCCTTAAGTGTATTTTATGATGAACAGCTTTGAAAGATGATATTAAGTGTATTTTATGATGAACAGCTTTGAAAGATGATCATACTATTAGAGGATTGTGGATAAGATGTATAATTTGAATGTAAAGTAGAGATAACACTGCCTAGTTATCTTGAATGTTGTATAATCTGTATTGTATCATGGGTTTTGGACTGGAGTGGCCTGGCACAGACTAGTTAATGAGTCCGGTAACACATTTTTTTGTTTGTATTTTGTTTACCAAAAGGTGTGATTAAGGCTAAAAATATGTATCCTCGCCAACGGTAGGAATACGTTTAATGTATCCGCATTAAGCCCGTGTATCCACATGTAAGCCCGTGTATTTCATGAAATATATAGTGTGTATGTGGATATATTATAGCTAATTAGGGTTGTTTGATGAGTGATTTGATCCAACATCAACTTAGGATCAAGCTTAGTTTATAAAAATGATTTTTTGTTTGCATTTAGCATCGGTTGTTCTAGCTATATATCTTCTAAACAAGTTTTTTTAACGGCTTCTAAAACAAATAACTTCAATTTAAACGCTATGAGTTTACTCGTGTCAGTGTGAAAAACCCATAGACAGTGAGGTCGTGGGTGAAAGGAAAATGTGTCCAAAGTATATACATGTCTACCATTGCACCACCCACGAGTGTCATACTTGTTTTCAATCATTATTGTTGAAAAATATCATATTTCATAAATACTAAACACTGAATTGCCTTTTTCTTATAACATAATAATCACCCTATTTTACTTTTACTCACAAGTCATCTCAGTAGAACATTATTTATCTTGATTCGTATGTCTTGTGGACTATATAAGATCATCTCCAACAAGACGCCTATGAAGTGAGATGGAAGAGAGAGTAGGGCCGCCTACAAACATGGCGAGCTCAAACTCAAATAGTTTAAGTTGAGATCTTATCAGGCTCGAGTACAAAACTTGAGCTCAAAACATATAATAAGCTTCGTTCAAGGTCAGCGAGCTTGAATCCAATACATTAAGCTTTTCAAATCCTAATATGTGTGTCTTCAAGCTATTCTAGCCCGGCTAGGGTCTGCATTCTAGCCCCTGAGCTATAGTGTTCAGCCTAAGGTCCTCGAACTAAAAACTCGATCTCTTGCAGCCCAAGACCACCCCCACTAATTAACTCGAGGCAGGGTAACACATGAGATGCCGCATGACTCTCATTAGCAAAGTTTCTATTATACTTTATAATCGGAACACATCAAGAATGAAGGTCAACCCGAGCCCGGATTAAGGAAAACTTCAGCTAGAGTACTTGACTAGCATAATAGATCAAAGCCAAAAAAGTGGTTTTTGTACAATAATGAAAAACCATAGATATAACTGTAAATGCTATATGGTCAAGTATATATAGTTACAATGATATATATGTTACAAAATAAAACCCTAAAAGATCATGGCTCATCTATACAATAAGGCCAAAACATATAGTAACTAATCAATTCTTATTATCCATCTATCTTGATTCATATCATGTCACATACTGTATACACGAATATGTTATCAAGCACAATTAACTAACAAAAGTATTAGAATTTTAGTAAACTCAGCTTTCTTGCATAATCAAAAAATCAATGCATTCTTACACCAAGATAATACAGGGGAAAAATCATGACTAATAATTCTTAAATTAGATGAAGCTATAGGTTTGCATATAAATTAAAAAATTACCAATAATCGCCACAAGAACAAGATCCATGATGGAAATGATGAAAACGATTTGTGTCTCTTAAAATAATCTCTCTCTCAACCACCAGTGAAGCAAACTTAAACGCCGAATGACAATCACCACAAACTCTAATGTTCTTCTTAATCCTAATTGTGGAACCTGGCGGCGTCTTTAAAAGTGCAAAAGCCAAAGCAAGTTTTTCACTATGATATTGTAACTTTGTTTCTCTTTCTTGTTCATCAACATACAACAGAACATGACTTGTGTCAGGTATGTACCCAATTTCCTTTATTTTTTCACTAATCTTCCCCCACATTTTATTTATCTCATTCTGCAGAGGGTGACTCGTGTCATTAGCCACAAACATGTGCACAGAGTTCTCAATATCCACCCAACTGCACGCGGGTTCTTTCTTTACACCAATTTCTTTCATAAATTTTCGGACTTTTGAAGCTTCATTCCATTTACCAGCAGACGCGTAGATGTTATATAACAAAATGTGGGGCCCGGAATCATAAGGATCGAGTTCAAACACACGTTCAGCAGCATAAGCACCTAATTCCATATTCTTATGCATCCTACAAGCACCAAGTAATGCACCCCATATGGCTGAAGTTGGTTCAATTGGCATTTCTTTGATGAAATTAACAGCACAGTCAAGTTGACCAGCTCGACCAAGTAAGTCAACCATCGTTACATAATGAGAAACATCTGGTTCGATGTTGGACTTTTTCATCAATTCAAAGTAATACTGACCTTTCTCCAAGAGTCCACCGTGGCTACAAGCAGTGAGAACACATAGGAAAGTTACCGCATTGGGTTCAATTCCAGTTTTCATCATTTTCTCAAAATGTTCTAAGGTTTTTACTCCTAACCCGTGTTGTGCATATGCAGTAAGCATGGAATTCCAAGAAACAACATCTGGTTTAACAAGTCTATTAAACACACGTATAGCATCATCAAAACTACCTGATTTTGCATACATGTCAAGAAGTGTGTTGCCAATGAAAGCAACAAGTTTAAGACCCGATTTGAGCATGTGGGCGTGCATCCACTTTCCTTGCTCTAGTGATCCGGTGCTTGCACAAGCACTAAAAATACTCGAATAAGTGAAATGGGTCGGTTTATAATCATGTCTTTGCATCTTTTGAAACAGTTTTAAGGCCTTATCTCCTTCACTCTTCCTAGCATGTGCAGCAATCAAAGAATTCCAAGAAACCTCATTCTTCTCCACCAATTGATCAAACACCAAATGTGCTTCTTTCATCCTCTCATACCTACAATACAATTCAACGAGCGCGCTACCCACATACACATTCAACTCATACCCATACTTCAAACAATATCCATGAATCTGCTCTCCTTCTCGTTCGTCCCTTCTAGCCCCTGCAGCCTTCAAAAGACTCGCAAAAGTGAAATGATTTGGCTTCAATTCAACTCTAAGCATTTGCGGAAACAAAGCGAGTGCTTCTTCGGGCTTATCATTCTGAGAATACCCCGTAATCATAGCAGTCCAAGTCACCATATCTCTCACAGGCATTTCATCAAACACCTCGCGTGCGTCATCCAAGCAATTACATTTTGCATACATATTCAAAGCAGTATTTTGAACCACTAGATAATGATTAAACCTTGAATTCAAGAAATGATTATGCACCAATTTGCCTTCTTTAATCTTCCCCAATTGAGTACACTTGTTAAGCAATTGATTGTACAATTTACCGTCTGGTTCCAATAACCCTTGATCAATTAGGTCTAATATGCGTAACCCACCATTTGGGGATTTTCTTAAGTAATCTTTTTCTTGAATTACGTGTGAAGCAAGATCAAACCCTTCGTTTTCTGAAAGAACAGAAGTTGAAGCAATTGGGGTTGCTGTAGATGTCGAAACAAATCGGAGAGAAATTGGAGTTTCTGTAAGTGATCTAACTGACGATTTGAATCCTCCATTAACAAAGGTTATAGTTTCAGCAAAGGGGATGATTAGTTTATTCATGTACTGTAGATTTGCGACTATAGAGACCACAGAGTCTCAATATCAAAGGCGATATATACGCGCCAAAATCTTGCTCTGATTTGATGACAAAAATGGTGCTATAATATTGTTGTTAAACGGGTCATGTTTATGGATTGACGGGTCGAATCTGACCCAATACGAACACGAACACGAACCCGGATATTGTGTCATAAGTATGAACCGTTATCTGACACGTGTATTCGCTGATTGACATGATGTGTAAAATCCAATAGGATATTTAATGTTTTTGTTTCATATTAATATTTTAAATTTTAGTCCTACGTTTTGTTTTGTAATTTAAGGCATTTATATTGAAACTATGCAAAATTTATTTTTGAACCTTTTAACTTTAGGTATGGAAAGTATCAATGCGTTAAGTTATTACATGGAAAATATTAATAGTAGATTATAGTTTATATAATTTATCAATTGACATGATTCATTTAATTAAAAGTTTCACGAGTTTAATAAAAAACTTACCTGAACTTTTTTACACTAAACCTAAATCCATGACACAGGAAGATGAGTAATTTTCAAATTACCTGTAAGGATTTGCCATGGGTTATGAAATTGTTTTTAACGGTAGGAGAGTAGAAAATAATACAAATAAGAGACGAAACTGCTATGATTTTTATTACATTCTTAAAATAAAATATCAGTAACATCTAAAAATAATTCCCTAGTCTCATGTGAATTGGAATATTAAAAACAATATAAACTCAATGAAACTGAAACCAATCAATTATGAAAAACCAAAATAGCAATACT
This sequence comes from Flaveria bidentis, assembly GCA_018326385.1. Classification (NCBI taxonomy): domain Eukaryota; kingdom Viridiplantae; phylum Streptophyta; class Magnoliopsida; order Asterales; family Asteraceae; genus Flaveria; species Flaveria bidentis. Next base: position 21,891 of record BJCM01063466.1, read on the forward strand.
AATATATTACAACATGTGGTCATGTTGGATTTCAAGAAATCAATTCAACGAGTCCTAACTTCATAGGAGAACTACACAAAAGTTTTACGCCTGCTCAAGAACGAATTAATCCGCTCGTCATTGGAAATATTGATATTGCCTCATAGCGCTTGGAGATCCTCAAATAAATACAATCACGCTAACATACATAAATATCATATACTTAAAAGAAAATCGAAGTATATATGCGATAGACTCGATGGTCAGACCCTAACCAAGGCATTTTGACGGCCTCGAGTCCAATCATCAACCTAACAATTGAACCACCCTTAGTACTAGTCACAACTTAATATCCTTCATTTAACTAACACTTCATCCTCTACTTTTATTTTTTGAAAGGCAAACAAATATATTTTGTTTTGTTGACCTTCATAAATTGGCATGTGACCAGTAATTAAGTCATTAACACACCATAAAGTGTTTTAAAACGTTATTTATTTTCCATTTATGTTGTTTTGACACAAAAAGTTATGTTCATGATAGTGATTATGATAGCTCTTTCGGTAGCATCATAATGTTTTCTGTTTTTAAGGTTGTGTTAGAAAATCTTTAATTTAATGTGTGGAGGATTCATATTCTCTATCTTAGTTCAAGACAATACAAAATGCAAAAATTTAAAGAAACACATCAAGAATTTTGAGTAACTTAACATACTCCTTTTAGGTAAAATTTCAACCTCGTTTGTGCAACTAATTGTCTACGACGTGGTTTTCTATAAAAAAGAATATGTTATGAAAGTAGATATGGTGAAGTTATCATTAAAAAAACATGTCAAACGTAAAACCTCAAAGTTGTCGTTCTTTCTTTTCTCTTATTTTTCTTTAACTTTATACATTATTGTATAATGAACAGCACTCTTCTATAAACTATACATTACGTTTCTTTCTATGATAAGATTCATGTTTAGTTGCTTTCTTTATTCTATAAATAAAATGAGTTGATGATAAAAGTGAATATATTCCCAAGTTGGAAAGAAAAACTAATTTATCAACTACACATTACAAATTAATATGACAGAAGACAAATCCAAAACAGTCATACTCGCATTACTCAGAAGACCATTTGTCAGAATGTTTAGGTTTTGTGTTTTTCTATTAGTATTATATATATTATACAATTCACAACTTGATGCACAAGAAATTTTATACTATTTAGTTTGACCACAAAATTTGATTATTTGTAAAAAAATCCACCTACCTATTTTAAGCAATATTATTTTAGTTTCTATTTTGATTAATAGTATTATTTAAACTGATTTGAATATCATCATAAATTTAGTAATATTTTAACAAAAGATTTCAATATTATAAAAAAGGATATTTTTAAAATATAATTTATTGTTTTGGTATGATTATAAGTTTTGATGATTTAATTTTATTCAAAACGGACTAAATTCACATCCCTGCGTAATTCTCCAGATTCAACGTACTTATCTTAATCACACAATTAACGAATCCACGTCACTTTTATTCATGTGATTTTGCCGCTGCAACGTGCAGATCTTTTTAACTAGTTACTTATATATTTTAATTGTGTTCACACATATTCTTCTTCTCCTTCTCAAACGTCAGATCTACATGTGTCTGTGGATGTTTGTTTGTCACATACCTAGTATTAATCTGTTAAAGTATAATGAAAATGATTTTTAAAAGTAATTTTAGAGACTAATAATATTGTGTATTAAATACTAAAAAAATATTTAATTAGTTTTTGTCTACTATGTTAGCGATTGATAACAAACAAGAAACATGTCCAAAATGAAATTAAAAAAAAACTAGTATTAAGCCCCTCGCGTTGTGATGGAGTGTGTAAAACTGTGCCAAGTAGCACCAATATCACACCATTGTTAGCAACCACCAAGGGAAAGCTCGTATTAAAAGAGAAATAAAAAGGATAGAAAAAAATAAAATGTAAAGTAGATGTAAAAACATTAAACTACACATGTAAAACGTAAAACATTAACAACGACAACTAAGTCAATGTAGGACCCCAATGTTGCGACGGGGCCGTTAAACGAGAAAAAATAGGCGTGAAATAATTGAACCACACATGCACGTTACGATGTGTTAACTCTCAATATTTTACCGGAATGTAAAACGAAAAAATTGTAAGAGATGAAAAGCATAGGGGATAAAAGTTGAAAGTGAAAACATTAGAGGGGTTAAAATATAAGATATATATATATATATATATATATATATATATATATTGAGTTTAGAATAAAAAGTAAAAAAATTAAATAGTTGTACTACATGCTTAGAATAATATGGTGATTAAAATATAAAGTAAATTACACGGATTGTCTCTGTAGTTATGTTAAAATTTTAGATTTAATTTTTAAAGTTTAAAATCTATGAATATAATCCTTAACATTTTTTCTCTTTCATATATGGTCCATAGGTTTATTAGTTAACCACTAGTGTTAGTTAATCACTAGTGATGTTAAATATTGTAAATATTAGCATTTTACTCGCGTTAGTCATCTATTTAATTTATCTTTTAAACTATAGTATTATTTTTATTTCAGAAAATTATATATTTTTATTTTTTTAAAATTTTATTATTTATGTTATTTTTGTAATTTCATTATTAATAAGATTGTTATTTAATAAAGTACGTTTTAAATACACAAATAATTTTTTTTAAGAACATGTTTATTTTACAATGTTAGCTTTTTAACCGTTCATTTTTATACGTCATTCTAAAACATTTTTTATTTTTTAAACTGATTGGTTTTCTATAGTTCTTTTTTTTTAAAACCATTCATTTTTTAAAACATAATTCCTAGTTTTTTAACATTAAAAAAAAACAATTCAGTTTTAAATTTCTATATAGAAGAAAATATTTTTATAAAGGTTAAAAAACCCGCATATTGGTTACAAAAATTTATAAACCACATTTAAAAGAAGACTTTTTAGAAAAAAATTATTTGTGTATTAAATAATAAACATATTTATAATAACAAGATTATAATAAAATGAAATTACATTGATAATCCTTACAAGTAAAATAGTTATTTTGATAAATTTAAT
>BJCM01063471.1:0-14173 GCA_018326385.1 Flaveria bidentis
GCATATAAAGAGAAGTACTAAAGTTTATTGAATATTTATCTTTTGGAGATTATAATTATAAATTTTAACCGGGCATTTTTCCATAATAAGATCTCTTAGATTATTACTAATATTATTCCATTGACTTGGATCAACCAAATTTGGAAGTCCGTTATCTTTATTTGAAGTTTCGTCACTATATGTAGTTTTATCACAATTTGTATGTTCATCTAGGTTTCTAGGCTCATCTAGATTTATTGATTTATCTAGATTTATTGGTTCATCTAAATTAGTTGGCTCATCTAGGTTTATTGATTCATCTAAATTTATATGTTCATTAGTGTTGTCATCAAGATTTCTATTATTTGTAGTTGTGGTTGTTACAAACTTAAGTAGAGATCCTTTTATTGATTTATTAAAAGCTTTTTGGTTTGCCTTCTTTGTCTTTTTATGCACCGGAAGGGCACTTCCTAAATCGATTTAACATTATACTTTAATAAAACTACCAATTACCAAATACTAAATCAACTAACTTAAATACCTAATCAAGGAAATCTTTATGCCTAAAGGCTAAAGCAACCTAAAAGAATAATCTTATCAATAAACAATTATCAGTAATGAGCTATCATTCTATCAAAACAATTATCAGTAATGAGCTATCAACAACAAATCAAGGAATGAGCTATCAAAGCAATTAAGCAATTAGTATTAAACTTATCAATAAACAGAAACAACTTATCAGTAATCAAGATTCAAGAATCATTAAGATTCAAGATTCATCAAGATTAAAGAATAATCTAACCTTGAGCAGTTGAGCCTTGAGCCTCTATCTCGCTTGCTGCTAAGGCCTCAGTGCTAGGTTCAATCTGCTTGCTGCCAATTTCAATCAATCAGTAATCAATTATCACTTATCAAGAATGAAAAACTTAACTTTTAACTTTTAAAGACTCAAGAACACAGTTTGTTGTGGGTTAAAATCGTGTATTTGTTATGCTTACCGAATACCGAGTTACCGGTCTTATTTAGGTGATGTCGCCTGTGGAGAAGTGGAAGAGTCCTCGTCAGTCGCAACCCGCAGGCCGCAAGCGTGATAGCAGACAGAAAGTCCGATGGACGACGGTCCGAGTATCCGATCGTTGGCCGCCGCCGCCCCATCACTGATGGTGTAGTGACTCACTATGAGTTGATCGATTACTCTTGGTCTCTTGGAACTTGGAGTTAGAGCACTCTGAACTAGGGCAAAATTGAGATGTTTGATAATCGTGTAGTGACCGATCTAGATCTTCTCATTTGATTAAGTGAATTGATTTATGTAATGGGTTATGGGCTATGGAATATGGGCTATGTGTTGATTTATGTAATGGATGGTCCAATATAAAAAAACGAAAAATTGGGGGCCCTTAGTTTTTTGGGGGCCCAAGCCCGGTGCATCACTTGATATTCAAATGGGCCGGCCCTGCAAATAATATTTTTATTACTATTTTCATGAGTTTTTTGGTATTAAAATACAGCATTAAAATCAATATTAGATAAGCATTTTCGCATATTAGTTCTTTTAGAACAACTGTAACTACTTCTAATTACATCTTCTAATTACATATTATTTGTGATAAAACCCGAAACCACCATTTAAGAGGCTTGTTTCTTTAGTATGTGGGCTAGCCTCACAAAAACATTTATGTTTGTTTATTTTTTGTTTAAAGCGACCAACTAGATGAAAGTGTAAGATGGTAAAAGACTTGATTGATATTATTAAATCGTTAGGTTACAATTTATAGATATCATGAAAAACCCTAAAAATCTAACTGGGCCCGTGAGCTCATTCTAATCAAACCCTAATAATATATTCTAGTACTCCCCCATAGTCGTAGCGGAAGAAACAGTACGCTAAGACTAGAAAACCCAAAAAAACATAAATCAATAATAATTAGATAAACATGCTTCGATCGACTTGACTATCCAAACTATTGCTAACAAACAATATTGTGCTTGATGTTGTCATCCATATATTGGTTATTGTGTTATCCATAGTTTGGTTGATACTTCATGGTCTTGATTTTTGGAATAATAAGCTAAGACCCAATGACCGTAGTCGTTGGCGATGTCTCAAGGTGAGCAAGCGACACTCTCTTGGATCCGTAGATCAAGAGATGGCATAAGTAGATATAAAAAAAAAGCAAGACCGGTGACCGTGGTCAGTTGGCGGTCTTTTGGATCTGTAGATCTAAAAATATCAAACCGTAGTTTGGGATTAGTGGCCGTGGACCGTGGTCCTTGGTGTGGCTAAAACATCGATAAACTAAAAATAACAACAAGAACAAAAAAACATAGTGACCGCTGTAAATGGGAGCCATAATCTAGAAACAAACCAAGAGAATGGATATGAACAAACTAAGAGAATGAATATAGGTAATAGGTTTGAATCCTCAACCGATAACGAAGCTTTATTAAACATAAACTAGAAAATAGATAAGAAACAAAACATAAAATGAAGGTGGGACAGGGCGGCGGCGGAGGCGGCACACCGCCCTATCAAAGGTTTGAACTCGGTGGCGACGGCTAGGGTTTGTATTTTTTTGTGGTGGGTGCAGCGGAGTAGAACGTAACTCGAACCCTAAAGCTCTGATACCATGTAAGATGGTAAAAGAGTGATTGATTGTTATTGATAGGTTAGGTTACATTATATAGAGTTTACAATGAAACCTTAAAAACCTAAACGGGACCGTGAGCTCAACCCTAATACAATCCTTATCAAAACCTAATAATAATAATATAGTCTAATTACTCCCCCGCAATCTAAGTGGTAGAGAATCGGACCCTTAGACTGAAAACGGTAGAAAAATAAACATGAAACAAAGAACAATAAAAACTATTCCTGATCTCGATCATAACTTCTACCAAAATTCTTCAATCCAAACTCTTACACTCTTCAATCTATAATATTGCAATCTTCAATTTTTATCGGGTCCTGGAGACGGTAACAAAAATGGCACAAAGGTCGCGTGGCTGAAGACCGTAGTCTGGGAGGCGGTGCGACAAATGGTCCGGTAGCAACGGACCGTGGTCCTGCATGAAAAAAAAGAAAAAAATAGACATCTGGCGATCGTGGTTGTGCGACGGTATGTCAAGTGTAGGTCGGTGACCGTGGTTAGGTGGCACATTGTGATGCCAATGGACCGTGGTCCGGGTAGAACAAAAGAAAAAACAGACACCCGATGACCGCGGTCATACGACGGTGTGTCATACCGAAGGCCCGTGACCGTGGCCAGGTGGTGTACTTCAGTGGCTAGAGATCGAGGTACTGCTAAAAAGAAAGAAAAAGAAATATGATATGATATCAAATCTAATACAAGAGAGATAAACCTGATAAAATATTTTTATCGTAATGAAAACCAGGTAGACAAGGTGAAAGCTGATGACTATGGTCAGGCTGTGACAAAAAGGTTGCAAATAAATAAGATCACAAGATTGCAAGTATATAAGATCGTAAGGTTACAATGATCAAAGTTAACAATATGGAACCGACGACAAACAATAGAATAGAAGGTTGTGACCTTCAATCATAAAGCTAAATATCAAAACATAAAAGAAGATTAGGAAAACTAAACGGTAATCTTTAAAACGAACTAATGGTGGCCAGACCGGACGACGACGACGGTGACGGCACACCGCCTTGTCTAGGGTTTTTTTCTCGGGGCGGTGGCGGCTAGGGTTTTATGTTTTTTTGTGGTGGCGCAGCGGAGGTGGCAGAGAGTCTAGGTTGGCTCTGATATCATGTAAGATGGTAAAAACTTGATTGATATTATTGAATTGTTAGGTTACAATTTATAAATATCATGAGAAACCCTAAAAACCTAACTGGCCCGTGGGCTCATTTTAATCAAACCCTAATAATATATTCTAATATAAAGTAGAAACTAAATGCTACAAATTTTAACTTTAAAATACAAATGCATGATCAATTATGTTTATTTCTCATATGTGAAACATAAGATGATTTTTAAATTATCTTTCTTACACTCTCGTACTATATCTATAGATATTAATAAAAGAAATTTTCTTTTGGCACTTGTCATCTTTTTAAACCATCTTTTTGACACTTGTTATTTTTCTAAACATACTCATTTTATTTTTCCTTCAAAAGGGTATTAAAGTAATTTAAAAAGTCAAACAATTTCTTTCTCTTCATAAAAATTACTTTTGTCAATTGATATATTTTCTCTCTTATCTATATTTTTTAAAAATCAAACTATGTTTTTAAAAATAATTTTTATTAAAAAATTAAAATTTATATATTTTCTAAAACATTGAACCTTTTGAAGCAAAATATATCAAATCAGTCATTTTTTAAAATAATTATAAAAAATATGGAATTTTCTAAAAGTAGTTTTATTAAAAGAACCAGAATAATTAGAAACTTGAGTTTTTAATAAACAAGATTTTTATAAACAATATTTTTTATAAGAAAATCTTAAAACAAATATTTACAAATGAATCTATTTATATAAGAGAATTAAAAATAGTATAATTGTTTTTATCTATTGAAGAATTACGTATATATAATTTTATACATAGCTTAGATTAAAATATCGTAGTGTAACTTTTCGTGTTTATTATTAACTATAATCCGTTTAATAAATGAGTTTTAAGACTATCTATTTATTTATATATCTATATATCTATACATCTATAACTTGTCTATTGTTTATTTACTTGAAATAGCTATTCATATACAATTATAATTATATTTCATCTTCAAATTGTTTTATAATTCATAAATTTTTATTACTAATTATTTTATTTATTCAACCCGTTTAATACACGGGATACTAAACTAGTATATATATATATGATTATCTTTTATACACTCCTTGTATAGTACTCGTTATCTCTCTATCTAAAATTAGTTTTGAATTAAATATGCCCACCCATGTAATCGGTTAGAGTAAAAGGGCCTTTAGTGTTCAAAATATATAAAAAAAAAATGTTTATTCAGTGCATGATATGCAATTTTTTTATAAACACACACATAAAAAATAATCTACTTGAAATTTATAAGTTGTAAACCCTTGTGATAAATTTAAAGATACTAATATTATTAGAAAAGCCACTCAAAAGCGAGATTAGTTTGTAATACTCTCTTCGATGATTGCTTCACATCACGTTGAATATAAGACTTTATTATTAGAAAAACAGTTTTAAACATTTCACACACATTAGTACAACAAAATTTGTCGACAAGATAATTAACCACAAGACAAAATTTCCTCTTTTGATGGAAAATATAATTTAATAAAATGTACTTCATATATAATTTTTTTTATTTTGTAGATTCAACTTTGATACACTGCTTTACATTTAAAATAATATTTAACGTTGTTTTCATAAATAACAAAAGAAGCCAAAACATGCATTATTTATGAATATTATTCCTTGGTTGGGTAAAATAAATAAATCTAGAACATCGGGGGACCTGTTTCGACAGGTCATAAAAGAAGACATTTGGAAACCATACAACCTCATAATTATAGATCTTTTTAGGGTTGTAACTAGTGCCATCAAGGTATATGAAAAACAATTATTTTTATTTATTATAGGTGTTTATTGTTCAGTTTAAAATCATGAAACCGTCCAAACCGGTTATCGGTTTAATGTTATGATCGTCTAATAGTTTGACCTAAAAACCATCAAAACATGACAGTCAACTCCTTGACTCATCATGAACAAAGATATGGACTTAAAAGAGTATGTGAGTTAGCCGGCTAAAAAATAAAAAAAATAGCATGTATCAATTTATCACTTGTTAAATAAAAAAATGAAACTTATAATTGTTGACATTATTGTGTTTTGAGTCTTGATGAAAAAAAGAGGAAGTGGAAATGGGCTTCCCTGCCTGGGCTAAGATGTAATAATATTCTCAAAGAGTCTAGATTATGTAAATATGCATCAATATTCATCAAATAGTCCAATAAGTTTCTTCACATTGTAGTTATTTCTTTATTGATGAACACTTTATACCACAGTTTTACTTTGTTTTTTATAATGCCCTCTTTATTAAAATCTTTCAAAACTTTCAAAATCGATAGATATCATCTTTCTTTTCTTTCCTCCAATTTGAGCAAGTTATGTTTGAGTTCCTTTTTTTTCTTCCATGAGATTCTTCATATGACTAATTTCAAATTTTTTATGTTTTTATTTGTGAAATCAACATAAATCAAAAAATAAAATTCTTAGAATAGTTGGAATTCAATCCATTGTTAACAGAAGGTCAACTGTCAAGTGAAGATAAATTACAAGTCACAAAAAGAGTGATGGTTGATGTGAAGTTGAGACAACTGTGGTGATTCGGATTGTTTTTTTCGGTTATGAATACAATTCGGATTACTGTTTCTTTTTCAGTTTTGTTTTTTAACACCCTTAATTGAAATAGTTTTATATAGTTTTATATCTTTTATACATGTGTCCGTTGGCTCAAGCTATTTGGAGACTTTAAGTCAATTTTAAAATAATATTTTAATAATTAGTAAAGTTACATGTTATAACATTACTTTTCGATTTAATAAGATGAATTATTTTATTTATTAAGTTTGTAAGTAAGTATTTTTTGAAAGGAAAAAAAAACCTAAATAATACACATAAGAAATCATAAAATACTCAAAAACAAAATATAAACTAAAAATAAAAAAAATCTAAAAATAAAAAATAAAAATTCAAAGTTTTTTTCTTACAGCCATAAAACTCATTACAGACCCGTAATTTAAACTCATTATGAATCGTAACAGTCGATACGAACCGTAAAAGTTAATAAATTGATTGATTGACATTGCATATACAAACCATATTAGATAATAAAACCCACATTTAAATATCTGGGTATATCTACAACATACTTTTTACTATCGTAAATGAATTACGCTTTAATTTAATTATCTAAAATCCAGTTCACCTATTTATTTAACTATTAACTTTTAAATAGACACCTCAATATTTTAAATCAACACCTCAAAATTTCTATACGTGTCGTATAGCCCCATACGCGTCGTATAGAGGGGGGTCGTATAAGGCTGTATGTATCGTATGGCTATATGTGTCATATAGGGGGGTCGTACAGGGCTATATAGGGCGTATAGCTCTCTGACAGCCCCCCTGAATTTGTCCTCGTAGTTAGTGTCGAAATTCGCTATACGCGTCGTTATAGCCCTATATGTGTCGTATAGGGAGGTCGTATAGCTCTCTGACACCCTCTCTGAATTTTATATCGTTTTTAATGTATTCGATCTTATAGCCGCGTATGAACCCATACGTGACATATAGATGTCTTTCGATTTGTAAAATGAGATAGTAAATTTATTAGGACCCTTCAAATATGTAATGTTTGGTTTTTACAAGCTTCCATCATAACTCAAACAGTCAAACCACTAGCACTACCCCACCATCCTCTGTGATATAAAACCAGTGTACTCACTAGTCACTACTCAGATACATTACATCACTGGAACTTTAATTTCAAATCCTTTTTATAGCACACATTTGAATCTTATTCACTCATGTTTCAACACCAACACCAAATGGGTACAAACATTCTGCTCTTGATTTGTGCTTTCTGCACTTGTTCTTTCGCTCTCACCCAAGATGGTAACACTCTCATTCCTCTTACAAAACAAAAGATTATGTTTTTCCCTATGCAATCTTCAATCTTTCACTCCAATGGGTGTTTTCTTGTGTTGTTTCTTTTAGGGTTAACTTTGCTTGAGTTCAAACAAACTTTGAATGACAGCAAGAATGCTCTGAGCAATTGGGTGAATAATGATGAAACCCCATGTCAATGGACTGGTATCACTTGCTATCAGAGTGACCAAAGAGTTATAGCAATGTAAATCATCAATTTTTACATTTAAAGTTTTCATCTTTTTACTGCATATTTCAAGATTTATAAAAGGGTATTGAAGAACCCTAATTTTGAAGCAGATTGAATGTTTGTATTTGCTAAAAGTTCTTATTTTTTATTTGAATTTGGGGTCTTGTAGAAACTTGCCTTATATGGAGCTTGGAGGGTTTATATCTCCAAGCATTGGTAAACTCAGTAGATTACAGAGACTGTAAGTGTGTTTTTGGATCTATATCAGTTGTACACTGAGCAATTGTGGTGGTACTTTTGTGTTTTGAAGTGTGGTGTTTTTTGTTAATTCTCAGGGCACTTCACCAGAACAGATTACATGGTGTGATTCCTAATGAAATAAGTAAATGTGTTGAGCTCAGAGCTTTGTAAGTCAAACTGTTGTGAGTGTGAATAATGTGATTTAGCAATGTACAATGATTACTGCACATTTTACTGATATGCGATGCGGTGCAATGCTGAATCTTGTGTAGGTACTTAAGGGGTAATTATCTTCAGGGTGGCATACCTTCAAATATAGGAAACCTTTCCCTCCTTAGTATACTGTGAGCTACTTTTATCTTATTATTATTTTTAAAGATTTTACATTGGTTTTCATTTTTCTTATAGAGTGACAATTTGATGACTGAAATATGAACAATTACATAAGTGGAATATGCATTTTGCATGAATGTGATTCTACTACTAAGGCTTTGTCCACATGCAATAATATTTGATTTTGCACTACCGAATAAAAACTGAAATTAACCAGAATAGATAATGTAATTAGAGAGGGATATAATATTTCTGTTGAATAACTAACTTGCTGTTTATACAAGAGCGAGGTAGCTATACTATGTTCATCATTCTTTTTTCCTAATAGGCTATCAATATAAACGATCCGTTTCATATATGTACACAACCAAAAATCTTAGGACTCAATGAAAAAGGCGTACCTTTATCGGAATGGAAAAATGGTCTTTTTCCAATGAGAATAGCAGATGGCATAAGGCGAGTAAAAAAAATTGTTGTAAGAACTCATCGGCCCAAAACTATAATAAATCATCATAGCATGTGTCATATCCAACTAATGGCAGTTTTTCCATTCAACGCTACCATTATGCTAGCGTGTATGTACACATGATTTATGTATCACACCATAGTCTCTTAGGATAAGGTCAATGGCTATATTTGCCTATGTCTATGTTTTTCCAAATGAGTCTCGCGGATACATATACTTTGAAAGAATATGTGAGTGATCTGTACACATTATGTTGATAGCAATCTCATCAATCAAATTTTGTTTCTTGTTTAATTTGTACCTGTAATATTCACTCGTTATCCAGGGATCTGTCAAGCAATACTTTGAAGGGAGCAATACCTTCATCTCTTGCGCATCTCATTCGTCTCCAGTCATTGTAAGTTGGTTCATTAGCATATAAATTTGAAGTTTAGACAATCACATTGCTCTAGATATCTAAAACATTTATTTACATTCAGGAACTTATCCATAAACTTCTTTTCTGGGGAAATTCCAAATTTTGGAGCACTAAGCAAGTTTGGAAACAACTCGTAAGTTCCACTATATATAACAGTAAAATACCATGCTGAATGCATTTTATCTTAAGTTGTCATCAACCGTGCTCCCTGATATTTTAGTATTTGATTTTCTTGAGTATTCATAGCTTATTCACCTTTTCCAAAGAGACTAATCTGAAATACGGGTCACCACACGCAGGTTTATTGGTAATGTAGACCTTTGTGGCCAGCAAATACACAAACCGTGTAAAACATCAATGGGATTTCCTGCTGTCTTACCGCGTGCAGAAAGTGATGAAGCAACAGGTAAATCATTTATTAAAAAACATATCTTTTTGCTCAATTGGCAGTTAAAGTTCCATAAATTACTCAAATTCGACAAAATTATTTTGTGGGTTTTATCATTCACTAATCTCAACAATTTATGATCTACTTGACTGTTGCAGTGCCTAAAAGTTCATCTCATTCTCTGAAAGGAGCACTGATTGGTGTCGTGACAGCCTTGTGCCTCGCGCTTGTGTTCTTTGTATTCCTTTTGGTTTGGATGCTATCAAAGAAAGCAAGGGCTGCAAAAAGATATGTGGTTGTCAAGAAACAAGTTCATCAAGAAACAAGTAAAAAAGCTCATATTTTTACAACTTTTTAGTTAAGTTTATCAATATCTTGATCGATTTGCTTATACAGGCACACAACTTATAACATTCCATGGTGACCTTCCTTACCCTTCAAGTGAAATTATTGAGAAGCTCGAGTCCCTTGATGATGAACATGTAGTTGGTTGTGGTGGGTTTGGGACCGTGTACAAAATGGTCATGAACGATTGTAGCATATTTGCAGTTAAAAGAATTGACCGAATCCGTGAAAGTCAAGGTCAAGCATTTGAACAAAATTTGGAAGTATTGGGTAGTGTTAAACACATTAATCTTGTTAATCTCCGAGGATATTGTCGATTTCCTGATTCAAAGCTTCTTATCTATGATTATGTTGCCAATGGTAGTCTTGAAACCTTCTTACATGGTAAGCTTCACATACATTGACTTCAAAAAACAAAGAATTAGTGCTTTTATGTAGTTTTTTAAGGTTTTTATGAATTTGTGTTTTAGAATGTCGGGATGGAGCTCAAACGTTAAGTTGGAATGCTCGTTTGAAAGTTATTTATGGTTCGGCTCGTGGATTGGCATATTTGCACCATGATTGTAGTCCAAGAATAGTGCACCAGGATATAAAATCGAGCAACATTCTTCTTGATGAAAATCTTGAGTCTCGTGTTTCTGATTTTGGTCTTGCTAAGCTTTTAGTAGACGAGGAAGCTCATGTGACCACTGTCGTCGCTGGCACTTTTGGATACCTTGCACCAGGTTTGTCTCTTTCTTCACATACCCGTAGTGATTCTTGATCACAAATCAAATCACAAATATTTTTCTCATGGGGTGTGTAACACAGAGTATCTGCAAAGCGGCCGAGCCACAGTCAAATCTGATGTTTATAGCTTTGGAGTTTTGTTGTTAGAGATTATAACGGGAAAGAGGCCAACAGATCCGACCTTTGTGAAACGAGGCCTTAATGTTGTTGGTTGGGTATGTATAGTCAAATATTTTAAAAAGTAACATTTTGATTTCCGACCTTCATGACACGGGGTCTAAACTCTAAACGTTGTATGCAAAAACAGTTGAACACCCTGCGAAACGAGAACCGGTTGGAAGATGTGGTGGACACGAGGTGCACTGACGCGGATGCATCAACTGTAGAAGCAGTTCTGGAGATTGCAGGACGGTGCACCAATGCGAATCCTGATGACAGACCATCAATGCAAGAAGTCTTGCGGTTTCTTGAACAAGAGGCTATGTCACCATGCCCAAGTGACTTCTATGACTCCCATTCAGATTATGCTTGATCATAATTCCTAAGTCGATTTTCGTGACAGATTTCTTCATGAAACTTTCTAGATTAAGTAACTTGTCGATTTTGTTCCCCGTGGCTAGAGCTTGTTTGTACAGTAATATTTTCGGAACAAAAGATTTTGTTCCAGAAATGAATGTGCAATGAGTGAAAATTTTGTATGCCTGTACTACAAATGAACTAGGGCCTCTAGCCTCTAGATTATGCTTGTGTGTGCAGCTATCGAAAACCGAATTCGTCTTAACTGAATCTAGGACGATGTGTCCCTAGGTGGTTGTTGTGACACTTAAGACGATTATGATGTTGCTCACTCACTAAAAAAGATACTGGGTCATAAGGAATGTCAATCCTCGCGTTATCAAGAATGGTTGAGAGCATTGATTATGGTTTAAGAGGCAAATTGTACATTTAAGTGAGTTTGGGTGGGTGTGATTCATGATGGGTGAACTATAAAACCTTAGACATATCTCATATTGTTCTTCACTACTCAGTCAAAAGTAAGATAACTAGACATAACACGGGGGCACACCAACCCAGCCATATAACTTGGGGTCGAAGATGACAAAACTCGAGGGAGACTCACTGAGAGAGCCACACGACTCTTGCGGGCGGTGGATGGAGTAAACATTACCTCATGGTTTCCTGATGTGAGCGGGTGGTGGTTAATCTGCAGGATGACACTTTCCACAATGAGTTTATTATATAGGGTTCTTTGATATGAGTAGCTAAATGTTCACCAATATGGTTGCATAGCAATAATATGTTAATCTTAATGAAATTTTCTACCAAAATGTAAATGCTTAAGAAATTACTATTGTAATAAAACTAAAAAGCGTTTAAAGACGATCGGATGTGCATAGGTGGCACCGGTACTTATTGAATTATTGTTATATAGTATTTTATACTTGTTTTTTATGTGTTTTATATGCATTCGAAATCAAATAATACCTATTCATGAAATATATTTCAAAAACTGATACGGGTGGCATGGCTGTAACAGACAAAAACTCCGACAACCCTTTTACACCTATGTATTGGTCTACCTACAAGTTATAGGAAGCGTAAATCTTTCAATCACGTTAGCTTTTTTTTGTTTAAATTTGGTTTTATATTAAACAACATATTACGACTAGGGTCCTAGGCATATAACGCCTTCTAAACCATTCTAAAGCAATCCTTATTGATACGGGTGAGCACGATCGTTTGGTCTGTTTTAAGCCCCATTAAATAATTCGTTAGCGTTTTCGTGCAAATTGGATAATGGTTATGTTCATTTTCGTCTTTTAAACATGTATCATTTTGGTTTGTTTGTTCACTAGAACCAAAACTTGATCAAATAAATAAGTTTTTAGGCCCGTACAACTATTTGCTAGCGGTTTTGGGCAAGTTAGTGTTTTGTTCAATTTCGTCTTTTTAGGTTTGTATCATATGTGTCGAATGTCAATTTGATTGTGCTCAGAGTAGAATAAAATATGATAGTAATAATATACGTGACAGAAGTTTTTGTTGTCCCTTAGTGAAATTAAGTTGGAATTCACGTGACCACTATCTCCCAAGTACACCTCAATATATACACAAATGAGCCAAATTTGAAAAATAAGAAACAATAATACAAATATACTAAAAAGTGAGATGAATTGAAGTATAATAGAACTTAATAAAATAGTAAGAAACAATGGGTGTTCAGGGTTTCGTTTTAAAGTGATTATAGGTTTTGGAATCATTACTTTGTAAGGATTGTGTTTTTTTAAGTGATTATGATTAGAGGTCGTTGGACACATTTTAAGATAAATAAAATATGATTATTTATTTGTATGATACACAAACTGAACAAATCAAATTGTTAAAATTAACAATTGACTAATAGGTTTATTGTGAAACAAAACCAATGTGATATGTAACATATTTGTTATTTTGTGATGCTACCTAGATACGGTGATGATATGGTATGATGGTCATATGACTTGAAATACCTTTAAAAAGGGTCATATTGTTTTGTTTTGCTTATGATTCTTTATTATCATGATGGTACTGAAAATAGTCCATGGGTTGGCTAGGAGCAAGAAAGTACCGGTCCAAAAACAAATTGGGAAGGTACAAGAGTGACTTCAAAGACACAACATTCAAAATTTGAGAACACTGAAAATCGATTAATAGGGCGTTTTTAGCCCATAAAAACGCCACATCATCCGTTTTTAGACCAAGAACCGGTGGGGTGGTTTGTTTTTGAAGGTAGAAGTTCATGACGATGAACATAAAAAAACATTTGACATTTTCAGATTTGGGCTAGGGTTGAGTTTTAATATTAAAAAAAGAAGAAAATAATAAGTTTATATTAATAAAATATTAAGTTTTTCAATATTAATTTAAGTGTTGGGCGTTTCAAGTCAACCTCATGCGCCTGAACAGTGCTCAAGTGTCTGAACAGTGCACTGGAACTAGGGGTGTGCATGGTCGGTTTGGTTCGGTTTTGGCCTAAAACCGAAACCAAAAACCGATATTTCGGTTTCTAGGTTTTAAAACCGTTCGGTTTTGGTTTTTTCGGTTTTTGATTTTCGGTTTTAACTTCAGTTTCGGTTCGGTGTTTGGTTTTTTCGGTATTATCATTTGTGCTTCAAGTTTTAGAAAAAATTATTTTAAATTAATGAATTAAAGCCAAAAACTTTGACCTTACATTATTTTATTGATCTCTAAATATAATCTATATATTTTTATAATTTAGTTGACATTAAAATTTAATACAATTCATAAAATATAAGAACAATATATTCAATAAAACATTTTAATCTATCAATTCAAATAAAACGAAACTAAATATTATTTTTGAAACCTAAATATTTAATATCTTTTAGATAACACAAGTTAAATAAGTAACTAATA
>BJCM01063473.1:0-12247 GCA_018326385.1 Flaveria bidentis
GTAAAGAAAGTACCACACAACGAACTCAAGCATGTATCAGATAAGTACTCACAAAACAGTAACACATTGATTCCAAGTATGTAAATTGTATGTAAGTTGTACAGCATAGAAAACGGGTGAGCATACTTTTCCCCCATGTTTGTAAATGATTGAAAAGTTGTATAAGCATAAAAAGGGGCCACGAAACTCACTTGTTAAGTGGTAAGTATGAATGATCAAAGTTCCCCAATGTAGTTTGTAATGAACGGTCAAACACCTATTGACAGTTATTGTTAAGCATTAATGATATGTATAAAGCATATAGTAACGTTCGGTCGATTCGGGTTGTATCAGTGTGGTCGCGTGCAACACACACAAGCTGACACACGTATTAGATCTTATGTAGATCCAAGTACTAGAAACCGTCGCCATTGCTGGTGATATTGTGTAAAAGATCCATTGTTATAAGAGAAGTATTTGTTAATTATTAGTAGTCATAAATGGGTTGTTGATAATTGTAAAATGTTAGGTTAATTTGATTTGGAATAGTATTTGTAGCCTTGATAGCGTTGACTTTAACCTTTGTGGTCGAGCAATGGCAACCATGTTGATGTTACCTTATCATCACACGACATTCAAGAAGGAAATTCACACACACAACATCTTCAATCACACGACAAGACCAGACGCTCGACTCAACACTCCATTCGCACGAATCAACCCTCATTCGTACGAATCAGCTTCATTCGTACGATTAAACCTTCATTCGTGCGACTGGCATTCAGTCGTACCACACGGCACTCAATCGCACGACTCAACCTCCATACGCACGAATCAACCTTCATTCGTACGAATCAGCTTCATTCGCACGATTGAACCTTCATTCGTACGATTGGCCTTCAGTCGTGCGATCACGCACAATCGCACACATTCATTCGGTCGCAGACTCAATCACATGCATACACTCATCCGCCTTGACTCAATCGCACGCATACACTCATTTGCATTGACTCAATCGCATTCATTCATTCGATCACACGACTCAGTCGCACGACTCACCCAGTCGCATGACAGACCCAGTC
This sequence comes from Flaveria bidentis, assembly GCA_018326385.1. Classification (NCBI taxonomy): domain Eukaryota; kingdom Viridiplantae; phylum Streptophyta; class Magnoliopsida; order Asterales; family Asteraceae; genus Flaveria; species Flaveria bidentis. The sequence goes on from BJCM01063473.1 coordinate 1,062, forward strand.
GCAAGAATGGCAGATTTGCGACTGCAGCTGTGCAGAGCAGCGTTCGACTGGTCCGTGCATGAGTTTTACACCACGAGGACTTCCAGAAACACACTACTAACATACACTAACAAGAAGAACACACAGGAAGACATCTCACGCACCCACGCGACCACATGTGTTCGGGTTGGACCCGAACACCCGAAACCCTAAGTGGACAACAGTGAAAAACAAGAAAAGTGATGACCAAGGTTGTCTACCTGCAAGAATGGAGTAGACTCGATTGTAGTCGAAGTCTAGACGAAGAAAACGTGACCAAACGGGGCGGTTTTGGTGCAAGGAAGAAGATGAAAGTGAAGAAGAGAATGAAGAAGAAGAAGATAAAGAATGAAGGATAGGGCTGGAAATGGGGTTTATATACCTAGCCCTAGTTTGCAAATTGTCACACTTGGTCCCTGCACTTAGCCCCCGAGTTTCCCAAATTTGTTTCGGTTGGAAACGACATTAATAGGTTAGTTATATTGATGATAACAATGTATTTAATGATAATTGGTAACTTAAAATAGTTTTATTAATGACAATAATTTTATATAAAATCGGTATATTTAGTGATAACGGTGATGGAATTTGTAAAAGTTTTAAGCGTATCATTCATTAACGATAAGAACACAAGAATAAGGACGATAAAGCAAGTATGATATCCACACGAACAGTTAATAAAGATGAGGAATGTACGATCAAGGAAAAAGTTAACGAAAACCACGTCAATTGACGGACCTTGTGGTGATGGATGTCACAGCGTGGTTCTGATACCACATGGGAAGCCGAAGATGAAATGAGAAAATATTATACTGAGTTATTCAAGGTATGAACAGGTTTCAGGGACGAAAACTAAATAAGTAGGGGAGAGTTGTAACATCCTGTTTTATGGATGAAAATAAATTATCTAAAATATATATTTTAAATATTGTTTAACGAGTAAATTTTGGGTTATATTATTATTAAATTAAGTAACGTTTAAACGAGTGTTGATTTTGTTTAATAATAATAATAATAATAATAATAATAATAGTAATAATAATAATAATAATAAAATAATTTTTGTTATATCTTTTCATTAAAAAAATATAAGGCGGTGTGTGTATATTATTATTTAATATATGTGGAAAAATGTGTAAATCTTCTTTGTGAAGACTCAATGACGGTTTAAAAAAATATGTGTGTATATATTTCACATTTTTGAAGATTGTTGGGTATCAAAGAAAGAGAGTAGAACTAGGAAAGTTTTGAAACTCTATTAAAGTAGGTATAAGTGTGAGATTTTGAGTAAGTAATCGTCGAAGTTGTTGACGGCTTTGATCATAACAGTTTATAGGTTATATGCGTTACTTAAGTTAGTGATACATGAGGTAAGTACACTAACTCGTAATTAATTTTTGTTATACGTTTAATTACATGATATATGTGTTATTTATTATGAGTTGTATGTATTATGTGGAGATGAAACATGTCTAAATACATGTGATATATGTTTATTTATTATGATAAACATGATTATGGAGAAAATATTTATATGTTTACGGGTCTAAGTATGAATATTGATAATTTAAATAGAAGTTAATATATGTAAGGATTTCGGGTGTTGAACTCCACATATATATAAAAAGGGGAGTTAAATATATGCAAGGATTTCGGGTTTTGAAATCCCAAGGAGTTCGGGTGTTGAACTCCACATATATAAAAAGATGAGTTAATGATCCTCAAGGGTTAAAAATAAACCCATAAGAAATTCGGGTGTTGAATTCCAAAAAAGTTAAAAGGATTAAGTAAATAAAGATTTTGGATGTTAAATTTCAATGAATAAAAATATGTTTTTGAAAATAAAGAGGTGTACTTACTTAACGAAAGCTAACAAAAAATATTTTTAAATGTTTTTAGGAAAAACACCAATAAATGGTTAAAGCTTCACAGACGAGACTGAAGTGACGAAGGAACCCCACTCTCATTTAATATCTAATATAATAAATATTGTATTAATAGTTTATAAAACGTTTATGTTTTCTTGTAATAGTTATATATTTAGTATAAAATGACATGTCACTTCGAGTGATAAATTTTGATGTAAACCAGGACCTAAACTCCAATATAATTGATGAAAGTATTTTTAAAAAAAAATTAGTGTGTTTCAGTTTTGTTTCATGAAAAATGGTGGTTCATAACACCTCTCTCTTTGATATATATGAGGAGTATCAAAGTTGAGTGGATGAATTTCATAGCTTTGAACGACTACAAACCAAATATGAGGTTTGCCTTTAAAGTTTATGGTGAGACGTTGAGCGAAGAAGAAAATGAAATAGAAAACTAAAAGGAGAACCGAAAGGAGAGAAAAGATCTTCATTATATTGAAAATTTAAATTAGTTTTTGTTGAGTTGTTTTTTTTTTAATTTCCTATCAATCTTTATTTTATTATTCTTAGAGTATTTACGGTGGATTTCTTATTTTTAGTCATATAATTATGCTAAAATTATTATATCTTCCCTATTCTTTTCAATTAAATAATATTTTTTATATTTTTATCATAACTTTTTTCTTTCTTTTTCACTCACAACCACTTTCAAATATATTAAAAAAATTATAAGGATTCAACATTGATTCTTCAAATATACCAATCAACAATAACATTTTATTTCTCCTTCACTCACAACCACTCAAACCATTCCATATAATATACCAAACATACTAATATATTTTTAAAGATTCTACTATGAATGCTCTTAATTTTCTAGTGATTCTATTATAAATTTGTTTATATTTAGTTATACTATTATATTAAAGTGTACGTTTTCATACTTTAGTTAAACTATAAATTCACACAATTATATATTTTTTTTATAATTATATATAACCAACAGATTAGTCTCATGCTTAGCCGCAGTTCAGTTTTGAATGTACACGAGAACGTCACAATTATAGTTTTTTGAGTTATTTTGGTTTTGGTGCGTTTAATGACATAAACACGTCACAATGGTAGTTGATATCCACACATTTTTTGACGATTTATTATTATATCGTTATGATAATATAACTGAATATATGGTATTTGATAGGGCATGAATTAAAAATAAAATAAATATGTTAAATATATAAACTATTATCAATTTAAATAAATTGTTAAAAGTAAAAACTCTTGATAAAGAAGTGTCGAATATTAAATAAATTTAGAGAGAGAATAAAAATAAAAATTATTAATTTGTCATAAAATTTTGTTTTATATATTAGTAAATATATATTATTTATGATGTTATTCGGTTCTTAAATTTAGTTCAACGATTCATCCACCAATGAAATTTCAAGACGATCGTTTCGCGGTTCGATCGGTTAGGTTAGGCCCGTCGATATTACCCGTATCCGATTAACCCGGCTGACCCGAGCTCACCCGTACCCAAAGAAACCTGACCCAAACAACTCGTTATGCGAACAACCCGAAAGCCGATTAAACCGATTCTTATTTGGGTCGGGTTTCAGATAAATTTTCAAACCTCAAAACCCGAATAACTCGAACCGATTAACCCGAAATCCAAATAACCCGATCAACCCATATTATAGTTAAGTAAATTATATGTATATATTTGTTTAGATTATCCAAATTGATCAAATTGTTTGTATAAATATATTTTTAAGCACATTTTCTAAATTATAGAAGTAATTAATTTAAGTCCACAAGTATTATAAGATTTCAAATGAAAAATCTCTAAAACATACTAAATTGAGTCTATTGTTTAATACTTAAAACCTGACTTGAACAACCCGAAACCGATTAAATTGAACTTTATTCGGGTTGGGTTTGAGTAGACTTTCACCTCTGAAAAACCCGATTAACCCGATCCGATTAACCCAAAACCCGATTAACTTACGGATCTAACACCCCTACGTTAGTTTGTAAAAACATTGGGATATGTAACCTCAAACCCTAGTCATTGTACGATCGAGAAGAAGTATTCTCATCTCATCGGGCGATTCAAGAGCAAAGGAAAGTCCATAAGGTCTGATATTAATCCCTCAAACTTCTCAGGTAATTCTCATCGATTTAAGCTATCTTTTATTAAATCCCGATGATGATGATGAAGTCATTCATTCCTGTATCATGTTAGGGTTAGGGTTCGGTTTGGCTATCGTCGCGCGTGGAGGTTGATTTGTTTTCGCACAATTCTTCGTCGGGTAAGTTCGTTTGTACTCAAAAGGTTAACTATGAATGCATTCGTGTGATGAATGAAATCAATTACCCGGCTAGGGTTAGGGTTTTATCATGACGGATCAATTTGGAACGGTGGTCAGGTTAAGGATATGAGTAAGCGTAGTAGCAGGTCTCAAAACGACAGGGATGATGGTAAGATGCTGAAGAATGAAGGTAAAGATGAAGGTGACCATGGAGGATTGCAGCAGTCTGCAGCTGACCTTCAAGACCGTATTGTGAGGTGAGAAGCATTTGTTATTAGTTTTTGGGTTTCTGTTCACATCATAGAATTTAGAATTTGAATGCTTGCACCGTAAAAGCAAAGTTTGTTATCATTTTAGGCGTCTTTTTTCTTTTGCATGGTTTATGAAGCTTGGAGGATAGTAGTAGCTTGATGAGGGAGATAGTAAATACTGATTTAGTTATGATTTTTGTTATGGTGTAGACATATAGGAAGTAGCAAGAGCATTCACATTTCAATTGGTTAATTGTCTCTTATTCTTATGTTTTATGGTAAATCCAAGAAAACTAGGTCAATTACTCTTCCATCGCATTTCTTTAACTACTTTGTATTGTATATTTTACCAATTAAATTTAAGAAGGGTACAGTAGATTGGTAAATATACCATAGACTGTACAAAAACCACCCACCCTTCCCCACTCTTCTCTCCACCCCTTCAACCATTATAATATTGTCCAAACTATTTGCCAAAAGACTTACGTATGTGATATTCTGTCAGTTCCATATTGTCTAAACTATTTGGCAAAAGATTTCATTTTTTTTAGTTCTACTTTTTAGACTATTGTTATTATATGATATTTTTTCAGTTCTAGATGGATTTAGGATTGAGTTTGATGCTTTTTTTAGAATGAAGGAAGAACGGTTGAAGAAAAAGTCAGAGGAGGGTTCAGATGTATTATCATGGGTTACAAAAAGCCGAAAACTTGAGGAGAAAAGGAAAACTGAAAAGGAAAAGGCTTTGTATCTCTCAAAGGTGTTTGAGGAGCAGGTTAGTTGTTTCCTGTGATGTTTCCATGTATGAACTAGGCTGTTCTTTTCTATTGTGCATCTGAATGTTACAAACTGTGAAACTTTAGGACAATGTGACTCAAGAAGAGGATGAGGACGAACTGCCAGCTCCCCAGCATTCATCCCGTACGGTTTCTTATTTATACACTTATATTGATTACTATAGTTACCCATCATGTGTCTTGCTCTGTCAATTTATGGAGAGGATATGTTGTAATTTGTGAAATATGTACCATAGCCGGCAACCTTGACTTATTTATCTAAAGGGTTGATTATGGTTATATTTTATGTATATCATCAGTTTTTAAAAGGGTGAATTAAAAATTGCTTACGGAAATGGGTCATCAAGACAAGCTGAATAGGTTAAGAGTTGCCTGGTCTGATTCATACAAAACATTTACCTGTTTTCACTCATTACCACCTATTGAGATTGTCTTAAATCTTTGTTGGATTATGTTGGCAGGTGATCTTGCTGGGTTTAAAGTTCTTGATGGTCTTGATAAGGTGATTGAAGGTGGTGCAGTTGTTTTGACACTGAAAGATCAAAACATACTTGCTGATGGTGACATTAACCAAGGTAAGTAAGGTTCACTATTTTTTACTTGATTGTTCTTTTGATTTTTTTGTCATCTTTTGGTGGTTTTCTGCTGGACCCAGATTTCCTAAGGAGACTTTACATTGTATCCACCAGGGATTGATATGCTTGAGAATGTGGAGATTGGTGAGCAAAAGCGGAGAAATGAGGCTTACAAGGCAGCTAAAAAGCAAACCGGAACATATGATGACAAGTAAGTTTAATAGTTGAATTGTTGTAGATTTCTATACATGTAGAGGTGGCTGTTTGACTTAATTTCTTGTGAATGGCTTGGTTTGGGTTATGATCGGGTTCTTACATGTCAAATGGGTAATATTCGATAAACTTTTAACAATGAAATGGGTTGAAAGTTGCCCAAAGTGTTACTTTTATTGGGTTTGACAGTTTGTATATTTTCTTTGATCATTATATAAGTTAAAAGATTCTGACGAGAATTGTTCGGGTCAAACCAATTATTGTTGGCCTGTTATCCAACTCACTTGTTTTTTTTGTCAGTTATGTTTTCTTGTGATACTCTTAGAAGCTAATTTTGCTTTCTTGTTGTTTTGCCCTGTAGGTTTAGTGAAGATCTTGGATTTGAAAAGAAAATGCTTCCACAATATGACGATCCTGTTGAAAATGAGGTGAATATTTCAACTTGATCCATATGTTAAATGACAATTATTTTTTTCTGACCACATACTTTCTTCCAGGGTGTAACTCTTGATGAAAGAGGGCGGTTTGGTGGTGAAGCTGAAAAAAAATTGGAGGAGGTAACCTTTGCATATTTTGTTGTTGATTCTTATCTGCAGCTGACTAGGTTTCTCGATTTTGTTTAGCGTTTCTAGTTATAGGGTTTGATTTAGTTGGCTTGGTACTGTGTGTTACAGTGTTAGTTTTCTTTACCTAAAACATCATTACTAATTTCTTAGGTTTGATTTGCTCAAGAACACACATAACAGGCAGATTTGTTATGAAAACTTTAAATATGTTAATGTTTGGTTTATTGGTTCTTGATCACCATGAACACCCGACATGTGGAATTAAAAAATATTAGTTCAGAACTTATCAAAAACGTTGTTTTGACAACCAATAATACTGGACATGTGATAGTTTATGCATTGTTTGGTGAAAAGAATGTCAAGTACAATAATTGATAAGTTGCGGTTGCTTTAACTTGCAGCTTCGGAGAAGGATAGAAGGTGCATCCGTGACTCCTCATTTTGAAGATCTTACTTCATCTGCAAAAATCTCAACAGACTATTACACTACTGAAGAGATGTTAAAGTTCAAAAAGCCTAAGAAAAAGAAATCATTAAGAAAAAAAGATAAGTTAGATATTGAAGCCCTCGAGGCAGAAGCTCGATCAGCAGGGTTAGGTGTAGGGGACCGTGGTTCACGGGCCGATGGAAAAAGACAGGCCCAAAAAGAAGAACAAGAGAGATCTGAAGCCGAAAAGAGAAACAGTGCATTTCAAACTGCCTATATGAAAGCAGATGAAGCATCTAAGGCATTAAGAATGGAGAAAACTGTTACTGTAGAGAAAGAGGATGAAGATAATTTTGTGTTCGGTGATGATGATGCTGATCTTCATAAATCATTACAAAGGGCTAGAAAACTTGCTCTTAAAAAGCAAGATGAGGAGAAATCACCAACTGAGCCACATGCGATTGCTTTACTTGCTTCGTCCGGTACTAGGAACACAGATGCAGATAATGGGGAGGCACAAGACAATAAGGTGGTTTTTACAGAGATGGAAGAGTTTGTATGGGGTCTTCAGCTTGATGAAGGTTAGTTGTGTATATTCTTACTTTAGATGCAGGATTTTTGGATGTGTAATAGTGGTCGGAAAATAGGGGGGGTCGTGCAAGTTGGGTTGAGTAATGGGTTAAGTGAGTTTGGGTCATAAAAGGTAATTTATTAGTGTGGTTATCTTTCTTTAGTTTTATATAACTAATTAATATGTTAAATATGATCCCGAAACTATTTACTACGAAAAATGGGTAATTGTGAGAACACTCTATTCACTTTTTTTGAATTTGCATTTAAGTCCCTGGGCTTATATGTGCACAATTACATAATATATAAGAAGCGACAATAATGTCCCTGCTTTTTTATTATATTTAGTCTTTTTTTTAACTGTTAGAATGTAGGTCCTTTTTTCTTTTTGCTGTTCTTTGTACAACTGTCTATAAAAATGTAATACTTTTAAAAAAAAGTGATTCCTGTTATTTTTAAGCATTTGAATACACTGGGGATAACTTTTATCATGTATGACCCTTTCCATTTTTGGTCAAATCATTTTTAGCCTAACTCATTTGTGTTTTTAATAACTAAAACATAGCCAAAATTAACCAAAGTTGCCACTGCTAGATATTCAATCATTTGTTGAAATTCATGAGGTTTTCATTTATGTTAGTTAAGTTCATTTTCAATCAAGTATTGTTTGACAATTAGCATAAAATGTATTGTATGCAACTACACAGTATTCTCAGTTCGAACGAATTCTTAGTTATTTCATTTGTGTATTTCATGCATACCACAAACGTGAATGTTTATTACCTTGTTCTATCTATTCCATCCATCCAGAAATAATTTGTATTTAACGCATTGAAAATTCTCATATTATGATTTTGCCTTACATATGTGCAGAAGCTCATAAGCCTGACGCTGAAGATGTTTTCATGGAGGAAGATGTTGCATCACCACCATCAGAACAAGAACAAAAAGGTAAAGATGGTGGTTGGGCAGAGGTGAAAGATGTAATACAGGATGAAAAAATGGCAGATGAGGAAGAAGATGTAAAACCAGATGAAACAATTCATGAGAGTTCACTTGGAAAAGGGTTATCTGGTGCACTTAGGCTACTTAAGGATCGTGGAACCCTTAAAGATACTGTTGAATGGGGTGGTAGAAATATGGACAAAAAAAAGAGCAAGCTTGTGGGCATTGTTAACGAAAATGATGATAAAAAAGAGATACGGATTGAGAGAACTGATGAGTATGGAAGAATTGTAAGTCCTTGTTCTAACCCCCTAAACATTTGTATTTTAAAAGAAGACTTTCTTGATTTTATAGTCATCTACATACTGGGAAGGTATTTTGCTAGATGTGGCAATTTTTGACTGTTCATGTACAAATGGGTCGATTTCGATTGTTTCATCTCAAATGGTCAAAGAATTCTAATCACAATCCTAAGGCCTATAACGTTAACAGCTATGTTTTTCATAACTACTTTTTAGGTGGTCTTTATTCTAACAACCGTTTTTGGAGGGTATAAAGCAAAAATTTGATGGTTAATGATGATAGTCTGATATCTACTTTTAGGTAGTTTTGATTAAATACTCTGTTTGTTTCTCTTAAAAAGTTGGTTGTTAACCATAGCCTTAAGGGCTATAGGTGGCAAAACCAGCTTAATGGGGAATGTGTAAAATGTAAGTAATGAAAATGGAGTGAGACTCGTCCAACGTCTAAAAACCTTATTAATTGTTCAAAATTAAAGATTTAGATTATTATTAAATAAATTGCTTTCTTATTCACAGTTAGCACATTTGTTGACACTGAAAAATAAAACAATGCAAAATGTGTTTTTGGGTCAACAAAATATGACCTAGTTTGTTTTAACCTGTAATAAAATAGATGTAATAAAAATGATTTTTTTCCAACCTGAGCCTATTTTGACATATTGGTGAATTATGGTATTTAACTCAATTACATTCGACTAAATTTGAAGTAATATTTCTTTTCTCTTAACTATTTTTAATACTTTTCTTTGGACTTGTAATGGTTTTTTTGAATAATTCATGATTTAGTTTTAATGACCGAGATCTTCTGTTTGACCAGTTGACTCCTAAGGAGGCTTTTAGGCTGATTTCACACAAGTTCCATGGAAAAGGACCCGGGAAAATGAAACAAGAAAAACGTATGAGACAGTATCATGAAGAGCTGAAAGTAAAACAAATGAGAAATTCAGACACACCGTCACTATCTGTTGAAAGAATGAGGGAAGCTCAATCTAAAATGAAAACACCATATCTTGTTCTTAGTGGTCATGTCAAACCAGGGTACGACTTCTGTTTTCTTATATAGTAAAACAAATATTTACTATTTTAGTTGCTTGATTTGGTAATAGAATGACTTATTCTTGTGTATTTGTTTCTTGATTTTCATTATTCAACCTTTTATTTTCATTATTTTTAATTTTTTTCCAACGGTATGATTTTTTTAGGCAAACAAGTGATCCCAGAAGTGGTTTTGCTACAATGGAGGATTTCCCAGGAAGCTTGACACCCATGCTTGGTGATAGAAAGGTTAGAATTCATCTCTATAGAGATCAAAACAAACAAACGTATTAGTAAAATCCCACTTAATAGCAGGGTCTCAGATTTATTTTTAAAGCAACCAACACACACACACCTATCTAATTCTACTTGTAGATTTACACCATCATCCACCATGAGACTCGAACTATCACATGATGATGGACATAATTATGTACACACTAGATATCATTAAGCTTTGGTTGATATTGACACTACAAAGTTTTAATGTTTTTGAGTTCATATTGACAATACTATTTTTGTCAGGTTGAACACTTTTTGGGTATAAAGCGGAAATCTGAATCCGGAGATATGGGCCCACCAAAGAAGCCGAAAACTTGAATTGTTTGTTTGAGTTTGCCTGAAAAGTCAACTGAAGATGTAAAGATTCATGCTTGGTGTTTCTGTCAAGATGTTAAGGTGAAACAAATTGTTGGAATCTTTCTGCAATAGTTAACATTCTAGTCTATAAAGCTATTGTTCGGTTTCAACAGATTTTGTTTTTTGTTTGAGTTTATTAGATTAAAAAACCATGAGGAAGCCAAGGATACGGTCTAATGGTTAAATTGTGTGGATGATGGATGAAAGGGTTTGAGTTGGCTTAAACAATGTTGGATCTTTCACAAACTATATCTCTAACAGTCTGTACCATGTAATCTGAGGAATAAAATCTGTGATTTATGTGACCAAGTATCAGCCTACACGAGCATCCAGCCATCCACATCATCCTTATTCATGTACCCGTCTTTCAATTATAATAGAAAATGTGTAATATTACATCTATATTACATGATAATCCTTCATATTTGGGGTTACAATTCATCCTTCAAGTCTATTATTTTATAATTTTATAAGTGGTGGGGAGTATAAGAAATAAAAAATAATAAAAAATTAATAGCCCGGAAGCTTCGGAACGGGTACGGTAAGTGGGTACGCGAAGTGGGAACGAGGACTATACGGGTACGTGGAACGGAAAATATTAAAAATTCTAGATACGGGCATAGAAAAAAAATATTATATATATATATATATATATATATATATATATA
>BJCM01063474.1:0-10239 GCA_018326385.1 Flaveria bidentis
ATTATATTTATAATAAAAATGTAATTAATGTTATTGGTATCTTAAAAATGGTTTTATTAGTGACAATATATATTTAGTGATAACGGTGATGAAATTTGTAAAAGTTTTAAGCATAGCACACGTTCACGAAGAAAGCACAAGCATAAGGATGATATAACAAGTATGATATCCACACAAGGAGTTAATAAAGATAAGGAATGAATGGTCAAAGAAAAATTAACGTAAAACCACGTTAATTGACGGACCTTGTGGTGACGGATGTCACAAAAATGGTCACCTTTTTGCTCCAAAATGTGTTTTTGACGTTTGCATGTTTTAAAGTTTTGATTGTTAATCAAACGACAGATTAGGGTTTCTGGAAAATTCGTATATTGTGTGAAAGTGATCAAATATTCGATTTTTTTAAATGAACAGCTTTCAGTCGTACGATTGGACCACTCGTGCGACTGAACCCTTTCATATACACTCATTCGTATGACTAAACTCAGTTATATCTCTCATTCGCATGGTCAAGTAGATCTAGTCGGTCGCACGACTGAATCCAATTCCACGATTGAATTCATTCATATCTTTTATTCGCACGAGTGACCATTTTGCATAGCTTATTCGGACGAGTGAATCTGTCCTGTTCTAAGTTTACCAAGCTTAAAGCAATGGAAGACCAGTTTGCTGCATTCACTGCTATAAAGGACTCGCGTATCCAGAACATTCTACTTCTAGAGAATGAGATAGGAAACCACAATAAACCACCAAAGATGTTAACTTTGGATGAATACCCATAGTGGAAACAATGGTTTGAAATCTACTTGAATGGAGTTGGCCCAAACCTTTGAACATCCATTGAGACTGGTTACACGGTACTAGTTAGTGCTAATGGTGTTAAATTGACCTTTTGGAGGAATGAGTGAATCCTAGAAAACTCTGCATAATGCTGAAAAGAAAGCATATGCCTTGTTGACTTAGTCTATACCTAAGGACATTTTTCATCTGTTCTCTGAGAACAAGCAGTCTAAGAAATAAGAAATTGTAGGAGGCCTTGGAAATGAGATACGAAGGAAATTCAACTATCAAAGCAATGAAGGCAATAGCTTTTAAGAAGGAATTTGACAATTCTACTTCGATTGGGAATGAGAGCTTGGATGATATCATTGATCGATTCTATCATCTGATGAGTGAGTTGCACACTCATGGTGTGACCACAACCATGGAAGATGAAGTCTCTAGTTTTGTTGATGGTCTACTAGACAAATAAGATCCATTTGTGTCTAATCTGAGACAAAACAACACTCTTGCTACTTTAAACATAAATGATTTCATTTTGAAGTTCAGGGAGGAAGAACTACGTATGAAATACAATGCAAAGAATGTATCCTATGTTTACAATCCTGCATTATACAACTTTTTTCCACTTCCGGTTACTTCAGGCGAACCACTACAATTGATGTTTGTGTCTAGCTTTTCTACTCCTTCCCAAAGCAGTGCATGAGGAAACGTAACGACAGAGTCATCTAGAACCCAATACATAGTTCCTGAGGATAATACTACCAAGTTGAAGACTGAGAATCTCGAAAATGTCACCGTGGAAGTTGCTAAAGAGCAATGGAACTTCTTGTTGTTATTGTTAAATCTTATTATGGATTAGTTCTTAGTAAGATTGGAAACTGTCATCTTGCTGACGAGGACTACGAGCAAATTGATGGAAGTGAGCAAGAACACATGGATATTATGTGGTCCTTGGCTAGTGCTGTTAGAAGAGCCAAGAAGTTTGTTAAAAAGACGGGGAAAATTTTGGATGCAATTAAAGATATAACATTTGGATTTGACAAAACCAAAGTCACGTGTTTCAATTGTGGTGAAAAGGGCCACTTCAAATGTGAGTGCGTAAAGCCAAAGAAGACTGGAAATGAAAATCCTTTTCCTACATTCAACCGACAAGACAAGGATAAGATTGGAGCTTCATCTTTAAGTAAAGAGTCAAAGGTAATGGTTGCTCAAGGTGATGAAGGACAAGAATAGTCCTTCCGATTTGTTACTAAGGGTGAATCAAACATTTCTTTAGTTGATATATTGGATGATGGATCTACAAGTGAAGGAGACATCATAGCTCAGCATACACTTTCAGATATCAAAGAAGTTATGGATGTCCTTGATCATTTGGTTGAAGAAGAGCTTAGTGCTACAAACTCATAATCTCCAGCCTTCGAAGAGTCTGACACTGATTTTTGATGGTTGAAGAAGTATGCTCTAAAGACGAATTATTTGAAAAAACATGCATGTAATGAATGCGATAAATTTAGGGAAATCATTGATTAAAAATTTGCTAGACAATTAGAACATAATGATAATCTAGTAAATGATTTACAACTCTGCATTGAAGCAAATCATGTTTTAAAGCAAAATGAGAGTAGCTTCAAAGAAAAGATAGAACTGTTGGGGAAACAACTAAGGGAAACCTAGGTTGTTGCCTTAAATAAATCAAATGACATCAAGTTTTATTTAAATTATTTGGAGGAAAATAAAAAGGAAAAAGCAGTTTTGTAAGTCGAAATTGAATCATTAAAACAGAAATTGCATAGTTTGGCAAGTTATTCTCACATTGTTCAGAACCTAGTGAAAGAACGGAATGTCGGGGAAGGTCTTGGTTATAAGGTAGTACCGCCACCACATGAAATCATTTTGAACACTAAATGTAGACCAATTAATAATAACCCTGTAAAGGATCATGTGGTGCCTACTCCTCTAATTAGTGATCCAGATTCTACTGGTAAACCTGTAAAATCTATCACTAAAGAGAAGGATTATACTTTGGGATCAACAGATAAGATACCCATTGAGGATTTGAGTGATAAAATTGAAAAGGTTAAATTAGGTTAAGGTTTACCAACGTCTATTTCAGAACCTAAAAAGTCTAATAAAATGAAAATGAAAGATGTTCAAAATGTCAAAACAATTAAGCTTGTTAAAGAAGGTGAAACATCTAAAAAGGAAGAGAAACAACCCAACCAGACATATCTCAAACCCCGACAAAACTCAAACCCACATCAAAACTTTTCTCAAACTGTCGAAGGGAGATCCTGCTACAGTTGTGGAAAACGAGGACATATCTCTCCAAATTGTCCTTATTATCACACCTAAAAGGAAAATTGAACTTTTTGATGAAAAACTTAGATCTATTACTCCTCCAAGATACCAAAGGCCACATAGATTATTAGCTCAAAGCTAGGATCTGTCACCTAAGGTTACACCTAAGATTATTAGTAAACTTAAAAACTTCAAATCATAAGCCAGTCGTCTGTTTACCACAAAAAGGCCTTACATAATATTGGTTTATGGAAGGTAAAATCAAGTAATGTGTTTGATAGTGAGAACAAAAAGAAGAAAGATGTGCCCTCATCTTCTGAAGGACAGTGGGTTGAGTTCATGATGTGTGATACCTCTGGGACACCTAAGCTAGGTAAGGCTTGGGTCCCAAACCTGAACTAATCAATTTCTTTGTATGTGCAGGGTGTCCGCTATAGCGCTATCACTAATAACTGGATTATTGATAGTGGGGCTTCCAGGCACATGACCGGGAATTCGTCTCTCCTTTTCAATGTCAAGAAAATTAAAGGGGGACACGTATCATTTGCTGGGAATAAATGAGGTTACATCACCGCTCAAGGCGAAGTGGGAAACGAGAAAGTGAATTTTGACAAGATCAACTACGTTCAACAACTGCAAAATAACTTGCTTTCTGTATCCCAAATCTGTGATAAAGGATTCAAGGTAGTGTTTGACAACAAGAAGAGCTACACGTTGAAGAAGGAGTATGTTATTGAGGAGGATAAAATTCTAATTTCAGCTTCAAGATATAACGATCTGTATGTCTTGGATCTATCAAAAGCCTCTACAACTGAGTCTACTACCCTATGCTTCTTGACAAAGGCAACAGAGAGGGATTTAGTATCCTGGCAAAGGAGAATGGGACACATTAATCCCAAGAAGATGAATCAATTAGTTAAGAATTATTTGATGAATGGAGTTACAGTCAAGAATTTCCAGCTCCCAGATTTCTGCGTAGCATGTAAGAAAGGGAAACATACCAAGAAGTTTCACAAAGCAAAGAAAGTTAATTCTATCGACATTCCTCTCGAGCTTCTACACATGGATCTGTTTGGCCCAGTCAGCACAAAGAGCATTGTTGGAGATTGATACTACATTGTAGTAACTGATGATTACTCGAGATTCTCTTTCATGATGTTTTTGAAAGCCAAGTTAGAGAATTTGAATCATTCAAGCATCTAGTCACTACATTGGAATCACTCCACAAGCTGAAAGTAAGAAAGATTCGATCAGACAACGAAACAGAGTTCTAGAAACAGTGGATGGAGGCATTCTGTCAAGAGAAAGGAATTGTTCAACAATTTACTTCTGCCTTCACTCCACAGATGAATGTGGTAGCTGAAAGAAAGAACCAGTGCTTGATAGAGACAACAAGGACAATGTTAGCTAACTCTAAACTGCCTATTCAATGCTGGAACGAGGTAGTGGCTAGTGCATGCTATACACTCAATCGAGTCTTAGTGGTCAAACATCATGGAAAAATGTGTTATGAATTGCTCGAGCGACGTAAACCCAACTTGGAGTATCTAGAACCATTTGGAGCGTTGTGCATGTTGTTAAAGAAAACTTAGACTGGGTTGTTTTGTGAGAAGGCAAAAGAAGGTATGTTTCTTGGATATAATATACCAGACAAGAGAGTTTATAACAACTCAACGGGTCAGGTAGTCTCGACATCCTGGTGCAATGTTGATGTCCAAAGATACACCACCCCCTTGCTGGCAAAGGACCTTCCTTCTTCTATTACTGATGGATTTTTCAAGTCCTTGAATCTACCTCCTTCATATCATGATGATGAGTTATCTGCTCGGAAGATGTACAATGTTCTGAATACTCCTACACTAGTCTCGACATCATCGGTTCCATTAGGTGATACTTCTAGCCCTTTAGGGGGAGAGCTTGAGGTAAGTGAGTTTTCCTTTTTATGATGAAGCCGTTGAGACTAAAAATGTGGACTAGGAGGAATATGTTCCCATTACTGAAAGTACGCAAGCATCTGATCTTGATGCCACTAGAACTTCTGAACCCCATACTCCAACAGCCATAGAAACTGAACCTGGGATTCAAAATCTGGATAATGAGGTAGCTGATCCCACCACTCCTTGAACTCAAATTAATGTACATCATCACCTAGACAACATCATCGGGGATATTCTATCGGGGGTTCAGACACGAAATAAGCTATACTCAGCAAATTATACAACAGTCATGGAAAAAGGATATTTACACGATAGTGCTTATCGATGTTTTGTGTCTCAGTTTGAGCCAAAATATGTAACGAAAGCTTTAAATGTTGAGGCATGAGTTAGTGTCATACAAGAAGAGCTCCTTCAGTTCAAGAAGTTAGGATTATGGACTATTGTGGACAGACCAAAAGGTGCAAAGGTGATTGGCACTAAATGGGTTCTTAAGTGTAAGAAAGATGACCAATGGGTTATAATCATAAACAAGGCTAGACTTGTCGTTCAAGGGTTTAGACAAGTCGAAGGCATTGACTACAATGATGTGTTTGCACCTGTGGCAAGGATGGAAGCAATTCATATCTTCTTAGCCTATGCATCCTACATGAAGATCAAACTTTAACAATTGGATGTGAAAAGTGCATTCCTTCATGGTGAAATCCATTAAATGGGGTACGTCAGTCAACCTGAAGGATTTGAGGATCCTTATCATCAGGATAGAGTTTATAAGCTGGAGAAGGCACTTTACGGGATGCATCAAGCCCCTCGAGCCTGGTATGAGAAACTATCTACTCATCTAGTGAAACATGGTTTTCGCAGACGCGTTATTGACCGCATATTGTTCATCAAAGAGAAAGATAGTGATTTACTACTGGTACGTATATATGTGGATGAAATAATCTTCGGTTCAAAAAATGAATAATTGTGTAAAGAATTCAAATCCGTGATGAAAGCTGAGTTTGAAATGAGTGCCATGGGAGAGATGAAGTTTTTTCTTGGGTTACTGGTGGATTAGACACCGAATGGAATCTTCCTGCATCAATCCAAATATGTAGGAGATATCCTTAGTCGGTTCGACATGGAGAATGTAACGGTTGTTGGGACTCCACTTACCACGAACCATGATATGGTACCCGACGAAAATGGTGATAATATGATATGCCACTATGTACCGAGGAACGATCGGATCTCTGATGTCCCTCATAGCCTCTCGTCTTGATATTATGTATGCCACGTGTCTTTGTTCCAGATATCATCCTAACCTAAAAGTGATTCATCTAATTGGGGTAAAAAGGATCTTTCGTTATCTGAACGGTACTCCAACACTCGAGTTGTGGTATCCTCATGATGATGACTTTGAGCTTATAGTGTATACTAACTCAAACTATGGTGGTTGCAAGATGAATTACAAGTCAACATAAGTGGGATATCAGTTCTTTAGAAGACGCTTAGTCACCTGGCAGTGTAAGAAGTAGACATCGATTGCCCTGTCCACATGTGAAGCTGAATATGTTGTTGCTGCAAATTGCTGTTCACAAATCATTTGGAGTCAACAGCAAATGCGAGACTATGGTTTGCAATTTTCTAACACCCCTATCTTTGATGATAACTTTGTTGCAATAGTTGTCACTTAAAATCCGGTCCAACATCCAAAACCTAAACACAATGATATTAAATATCACTTTATACGTGACTGTTTTGAAAAGAAAATAATCGTTGTTGTTAAAATTAATACGGATTTTCAATGCACCGACCTCTACAAAAAAGCTTTTGACAAACCTCGGTTTTTATATCTTTTGGAGGTCAATGGCGTGAAAAAGAAAAGTGTTGTGATTCCAGAAGAATTGAGTTCGTAGTACGACAAGTTTTTTTGTTATTTAATTTTATTTTCCAGTCTTTGAAATCCAAAAACACAAAAACATTTTCGGTTTAGAATTTTAGGGGGGAGAATAGTTTAGTTTCAGTATTTAAATTAGTATCAGTATTTAATTACTTAAAAAACGAGAGCGGGCAAATAAGCTGAAAGCAAAAAAATCAAATTTGTGATATTGATTCAAAAATTATGGAATATGATAGTACACAGGGAACTAATTGTCTGAGACATCAAAAGGATTCCCATGATCAAAATGCTAGATTCAAATTACAAGTATGAGAAATCTAAGCAGAATTGAGGAAAAATGATAGTAAACTAGTGTGCTACTGAGGTAACATAGAGAAAGTAGGCCTAGTGGTTGCTAGTTCATTCTATGATGTGTCAGTAGATTCAACACAATAGACGAGTATACTTCATTGGTGAATAAAATTAAAACTTAGTTGTACAACTTACAATGGGTTTTCATCTTATCCCAGGTTAACACAATCAACGCATTTCCAATAAGGGGTGACGAGCAAAATAAACGCCACAAATGTGTGCGAATGACCATAAAAATGAGCAAAGCACATGGAAAAACAGTTATGCGCAATTAAGCTAATGACTTATGTTGTTGGTGCATTATGTGCAAAAGAAAAAATGCTCTAACAAGAAGATAGGTTGTGTGTCTCTCTGTTGTGCGATGGAACTGACCTGAGGATAAGCATAACCTAAATATTGTAGAATTCATTGTTGTTTGTTCCTCTCTGCTATGCGATGGCACTGACCTGAGGCTTGGCATCTCCTCGAAAGCTCTTAGAGTAGTTTCTCCTTGTCAAATACCCGTAGACCACTCAAAAATCTCCTAAGGAATATTGATTACCATATAAGTGTGGGATCCACAAATGCTTGTTGAAATAATATAGTCTATGTCATCACCAATGTGAGTCAAAAATCTTTGTATGGACGTATGTGGAAAAATATACTAACAATCATCGTGGTTGCAACTCTCAATAGTCAAAACCATTGTGTGCATCTTATAGCTCTAGTATGATTTCATGAAAGTGCTATTGAATCTCAGAAAAATGAGAATCTAGTATCAAAGTACATATAAAAGGGTCCCAAATGATTATGGTATACATGTATGATTACATATCAATCTTTCCAGATATGGTAAAATTAAATTGAAGTTGTTCTGCTCAGGAAGAAAAACCGGTTAGATGATCTCTAAAAGGTTTCAATCCACCTAAAATAAAAAACACAAAAATATGTATTGTTTTTCTTTAATTCAAGTTGTTTTTATTTTCGTTATCTTCTTTGCGTCGATGTCGGACTATATAAGTAGATGAACTCTATGAATCACAAATTAAAAAGGTTCACATCTGAGGTGACCAATCAGCTCTAAATTAAAAGTATAACGTGTGAGGTGATCAAATGATTTTCTTTTAAAAGGGTCATGTCTGAGATGATCATTGGTCATAATGTTATATATCAAAAGTTAAATTTGAGTGTATGGAAATGTATGAAGTCAAACTCATAAGTATGAGCCAATTGCACGATTGAACCATAAGTTTGAGGCAATTACCTGATCGGACCATGAGTATGAGTGAACTATGTGATTAGATCACAAGAATGAAACAATCGTATGACTAGATGAAGGAGTCTGAGTCAGTCACACTACTAAACCCTAGTCGCACGAATGAATCATGTGTATGCGTCTAGTCGCACTACGGAAACTTAAAACAACATAAAAATGGGGTTAGTCAGTCGTATTCCCTACCACCCTTCAAAACTCTCAAAAACCGCCTAATAGCAGACACTCTGCCGAAATTTTCGAGTATTGTGATTTTTCTCCGATTGTGATACTAACCGATTTCTATTCATCTTCATGTGCTTTGAAACTGAAATATGATAAAAAGAATGGATTAATCGAAACCACAATGACCGAAAATGTTTAAAATGAAGAACCAGGACAATACTCTAAAATAGACTACTTAAATGGACATAAATGTTGATTTAAATGATACTAAGTGCTATTTCGAGTCCCTGCGAACCTAATGAATCTAAACACGAAGTGTAATGTAATGTTTTGACAAAGATTCAAATTTATGGTGTCCACCAAGGCAAGATGCGAATACACAACCTTATGAACCTCAATCACACGAGTGAATCAATCAGTGACTCAGTCGCACGACTACCTCAACCGCATGGCGTAGCATACGACTAAGTTCAATCACAGGCTCAATCGCACAATAGAACTCAATCGTGTGGTTCAATCCCACGATTGAACCAGTTGATTAAAATCAGATAAAATTCAACAGTTATCTCTTATGAACAAATATAATGTATATGTTTCTTGTGTTGTAGTAATATGGCTGAGAGATGGACTATGAGCACTAAGTGTTGGGTTTGTTGGACCATATCAAACTAGTTTGACAACTATGAAAACACAGCGGAATAAAACCTTAGTATATTCATTTGTAATCTGAAAAATAAGGTTCATATCATAACAACAACAAACCCAAGAACATAACGATCATTTATATGTGTATGAACTAGCTATCAACAAAAAATAACAACCCAAAACGAGCCATACATACTACCTTTAGTAAGGCTGCAGAAAAACGAAATGAAAGAGGAAGAAAATGAGCTTCTTGAATGACCAAGACACCAAGGAGAGGTGTCCTCAAGCATCCATACCCACATGCATCAAGCAAGAACCTATCTTGCTAGGTTTTGACACCAAAATCGCACAAAGAAATCTGCTGAAAACGATTTTCAGCTTCTATTTCTTAGAGCTGCTGAAACGATTTTCAGCTTCTATTTCTTCAAGATTGGAGAAGGAGAAAGCTCTAGAGGATCTTGCATGTGAGAGAGAGAGAGAGAGCTAGATGGAGAGTGTGTGTGTTTTGTTCCATGAGCACTAATGAAAACAAAAGGATTCAATCCCCTTTAGGGGTGGTCGAACCCAAATGTTTGTTTTGGTTTTCCCCCCAAAACTCCCTTTTATTTTTGTTAAAAAAGTAATTAGAATAAGTTATGAAATTATCCCTTTAATTATATAACTTATACACACACTCCTATTATTTGATGTTATTTAACCAAATTAAACAACATTACCAATAATATCCATGAACAAAATATCCATATAGGTTGTTCAATCTCATATGCAACTTATTTAGAAAACCCATTTTCTAAATTGGTGTATTTATTTAATTGCATGATCATATTATCAATTAAATATTAATTGGTGTTTGCTAAGCTTGTTATTGGGTATGACCCGACTTGGATCATAACGTACTAACCACATCAATATTCTATGTGTCTTGG
>BJCM01063476.1:0-13011 GCA_018326385.1 Flaveria bidentis
AAAACAGAAGAACAGTAAACAATAAAGAACACGAGAGATTTATAGAGGTTCGGTTGCGGTGTGCAACCTACGTCCTCTTGGGGCAACTAGGGTTTTCTTTTATTGAGTGATAATGATTACAAGTACAAGAGAGATATATATAAACAATAATTAGGGTTTCACCCTTTAGTTAACATTCTAACTAAACTGGGCCTAATTAGAACTTGGGCCGGCCGAGCCCAACTCCCTGAAGCCTACACCCAACAAATGTCTCATGCCTTTTGTGACCTCCAGTTTCTTCATATGTATGATATGATTTATTCATGATTCCATAGATAATTATGTATTGATCTCATGTTTGTTAACTAAAGAGTCGATCCATTTCATATTGACATCCAATTTTATTAAAGACCTCTTTACCATTTTATATCAAATTGTTCAGTCAGGAGTTATCAACATATATAGTTACATATGTTAGACTAACATGCACAGATACGTTTATACGAATATGATGGCATGACTAATTGTATTGTTTCAGATTCTCCAGGTTAATAACTTATTGACCTACGAATTAACATCTACATGTTTGTAAATGAGAGGAACATGACAAAACAGTATAGTTAATGACATATGACCATATGGGTGGCACCATTTAGGTCAAGAGGGAGACGTAAGTAGAACTGAATTTTTGAAATTGGTACATAAGAAGCTGTAGTATTGTTGCACAGATTATGTTATTTCTTAATAGTACATCTATAATGATTTGATTGCTCATAACCTAGTATGTACACCCCTTAACATCTATGGTGGTACAATATGTAGATTATAAATACGTAGTTTCACGTAGTAGGAAGTCACTATCTCCCTTTCATTAGCTTAATGGTTGTCACTTACTGCTCCCTTTCTTGTTCTTTATTTTATTTTCTCATATGTTTTGTTTTCTGGACTAAATCATATTCATTTGTAGCTCCTCCTTTAAAATTGATTGACCTGCCTGGAGTCGAGAAAGGGAATCTTGATGATTCATTGGTATGTTACTGTCAAAGTGTTTTCATTAAATATATATTTGGATAGTTCACAATTATGTTTTATTTTATAATATCTAACCTGAAAGGAGATCTAACAACTCAGTTTTACTTGCAGAGTGAATATGCTCAGCACAACGATGCAATTTTGTTGGTTATAGTACCCGCTGCGCAGGCACCAGAAGTTTCCTCTGCTAAGGCCCTCAGAGTTGCAAAGGAATATGATGGAGAATGTGCGTTCACTTTTGATCCTGATACTTGGCTTGCTAATGTCATCTTCTATATACGAGTTTAAAGTGTTGTAATGTGTTAGTGTGGATGCTGAAGTTGTAAATATGCTGTTTATTTTATAGGTACAAGAACTATTGGTGTTATTAGCAAAGTTGACCAAGCATCTTCAGATCCCAAAGTTCTCGCTGCTTGTCAAGCACTTCTTTTGGGTCAAGGACCTCGGAGTGCAGCTGATATTCCATGGATTGCTCTAATCGGTCAATCTGTTTCCATTGCTTCAGCACAATCAGGAAATGTGGGGTCTGATAACTCATTAGAAACCGCATGGCGCGCTGAAAGTGAAAGTTTGAAATCGATATTGACCGGAGCTCCACAAAGCAAGCTTGGTAGATTAGCTTTGGTTGAAACCCTAGCTCATCAAATCCGTAGCCGTATGAAAGTTAGACTTCCTAGCCTTTTATCAGGGTTAGATCTCTTCTCCTTCCATTATGAGTTTATGACTCGCTCTTTACTGTTTTTCAGTTTACTACACAATTATCTTTAGTATAACATGATTAATACAATGCAAGCGTGAATTGTCAATTATGCTAAAGGGGCAAGGGATAAATGTGTGTGTGTTTTTACCATGTAAGTAAATATTACTTTTATAGTGTTGTAAAAATTGCCACATTTTATCATGTAGTACGATTAGGTCAAGAACCAAGGAATATGATAATAGGAAATTCCACACTCTATATAAATATAACATTTGTTTACTATTTGACATGACACCAAAAAGGATTTCAGTATTTGTGTATTACACCTGGTTTAAAAAATGCGTGACATGAGGCGCCTAGGTTTTAGAAGTTGAAGTGTGAGGCACTACTTGCTAGGCGAGATCTTCATGTACTGATGTAAGTAAGGTGCTAGACACGAGGCAAGAGTTCATGTATGTGTGGCGCCAGGTATTCATGTAATGTTTATGAAGTAATTCTAAAAAAAGTTCTTTTTGTTAATTCTTATGCACCCAAAAATAAGATGAGTAAAAATTACACCAAAAGTCCAAAACAACTCAATGTTGTAACTATAGAAGGTCTGATAAACAGATTATAAAAAGAAACAGAGAATGTCTTTTCATATTTTGCAAGTATTGTAATATACAAAAAGAAACGTAGACAATATTTTAATTATTTTTATATTATAAAAACAAAATAAACGTAAACTAAAAATATAAAAGTACTGAACATTAACATTGGTTCCCTCTCGCAGTTTAGTTTTAATTTGACAAATAGGAAATACTTAATTTGATTTATATATCAATATTAGTTTAAAAAGGAATGACAATTAGGAAGGAATTATATGAGTAGAGTCTTTTAATTAGGAAGAAATTAATATTGTAATTGAAATATTTTAATTAGGAATTATTGGCTTATTGAAATCTTTCTATTAGGTAAGAATTACCTAAGTGGAAACGTTTACTTTTCATCCTTTTTTGACTTAATGTAAGTTGACACCCTCCCTCAATCAACACCTTTTTACTTGCCTGAGCAATAAAGATTCATACGTATTTGTCATCCAGGAATGATTCATAATCTTTTGCTTTTACATATGCTTTGAAAGTATTTTTCTTCTAATTAATGCTTAATGCGGGCAAACTTAAGTTGCCCAAGTCTACTACACCCTACAGGTGACATTGGATGGATTCTCTCATGTGAGTTTGTAATCAACATTTTTTTTATATGGTCAATGCTATCTTCTACATGAGTTTTCTAGATCTTGTCATTCCATCTTTTTCTCTATGGAAATTGCCGTATTTCTGTACATTATTGTTGGATTAAGCAATTTTGATTTTGTGGCTTACTACTACTCCCTTATGTTCTTAGCTTCTTGCCAAGAGTTGTGGTCTTGATATTATATAATAGTGTTTGCTGTTAAAAGAAAGGTAACCTGGAGAATCATAAATTTTTGTTTTAATAGAAAAACATGGCTATGAACCATTTGGAAAAGAGGATTCCCAGATATTAAAAAACTGTTTAAAAAAAGCGTTTAGTTGTATGCACGGCCTTAGTAAATTGATAGTGTCTTTCATCTGTGCATACACATTTTTTCTTTCTATTGGGCCGTCTATTTCACAAACTCTTGGAAACTTGTATAATATCATTTTTACCCAAGTAAATAAATTTAATATCAAATATACCAATATGAAACATTTCAAAGTTCATATTTACTCATTGATTAAAATTAATATATGTTCATTATTTCCTCCTCTGTACACTTGAAACTCTCATATAAACCCCTAAGGGAACCTATAACCCTAAACCTAATACCAATTCAACGACTTTATTTTGGAGGTAGGAGAACAAAAAGGTATAACTTTTATTAAATTAGAAGTGAATATATTTAATATGATGATGTTATGGATAGTTATTATATTGTGCAAGTTTTAATGAAGTGTATGAGCGTTATAAATTTGAGAATGGATGTATTCGATTTAATGATTTTTTTTGTTGGGTAAATACAATATTATGGATGTTTTGAGGGTATATATGAAATTATCCTTTTGTCTGAATCTTGTGCAGGCTTCAGGGGAAATCTCAGGTTGTGCAAGATGAGTTGGTAAGGCTGGGAGAATCAATGGTTAGTAGTTCCGAAGGTACAAGGGCATTGGCTTTGGAACTTTGCCGTGAGTTTGAGGACAAGTTTCTTCAACACATTATGACTGGAGAGGTGATAATTTATAATTAATATACAAGTAATACTTAGATTGAATGTTTCTAGACATGTCAAGAACTTCATGAGAGGTTCTGTAGTATAAAGTACCTTGTCATATTCATCATCACTTGTTATTATTGCAGGCCGTTGTCATTGAAGTATTATGCCTATTATTCTTGAATGATTAATGTTAATCTACAATGCTTTCTTGTTTGTATACTCTTGTAATGATGCCAATATTTTAATGATGTTTTCTGATTTGTATATATTCAGGGAAGTGGGTGGAAAGTGGTGGCAAGTTTTGAGGGTAACTTTCCTAATAGGATCAAGCAGCTTCCTCTAGACAGACATTTTGATATAAATAATGTCAAGAGGGTATGAAAGTCCTTTTTTTAACTTTTAATTTCAATTATATTCTTTGCTCTATGATGTACTTGGAATTTGGTCTCAGATTGTGCTTGAGGCAGATGGTTACCAACCTTACCTTATATCTCCAGAAAAAGGACTTCGTTCTTTAATCAAAGGTGTATTAGAGCTTGCCAAAGAACCATCACGTCTCTGTGTTGATGAGGTATTACTACACATCTGTGCTACATATTTTAATACTTACATGCATACATTATGTGTAGTTGTGTACACACCTCTCTACATCTGTTTAATTTGATTACATTGCGTCATCTTTTGCTCTTGTTTTTATAACTAAATGTTTTCTGGCATGTGATTACCTTGAATGAATACAGGTTCATCGTGTGCTTGTGGATATTGTTTCAGCGTCCGCAAATGCGACACCTGGGCTTGGAAGATATCCTAATTTCAAGAGAGAGGTGATTTTGGCTTGTTTTTGCCAATTGATTTCTTTCTTAACATGTGCTTGTTTTTGTTTCTCAAAATTTCATCTGACAATTATGTTTTATCTAGGTTGTTGCACTTGCCACGTCTGCCTTGGAGGGTTTTAAGAATGATGCAAAGAAGATGGTAGTTGCTCTTGTTGATATGGAGCGTGTCTTTGTTCCACCACAGCACTTCATCCGATTGGTCCAGAGAAGGTATCCCAGTTTCTGTTCTGTATTAAATTTTAAGAGTTAAATGAATCCATATATTATATACGTGTCAACAATAAAAACATATTCTTGATGTGACCTTGTTTTAGTTTTCATTTATTTTGGTTAAGGTTCTACAAAATGTATTAGTGATTTTGTATCTGCCCTTCTTTTATATTGTTTTCTTTTATTACTATTGCAAAATTTTTTTTCTCTTCCTCTGATTTCAATGACTTTTAGATTTTCAACCTTATAAGTGATCTTTACATAGCTTCTTTTTTTCGTCTTTTCATGGTTCCCTGTAAATTCATCAACAGTCTGTCTTTCCATTAATCTTAGCTCACATTTTCTATAACATTTGTCAAAATGTAATGTGTTTTGTTAATAGCATTTACCCTTATCCTCTATTCTCTATTACTTATCTTATGACTCCTATCTCAGTTAATCACTTGTAATCTCTCCTTTGAAGAAGAGACTAATCTTAGTTGCAAGTGATTTCAGTCTTATTATCTTTTCACAATTACTTATCTCAATTCTCATGACTCCAATCTCAGTTAACCTCTTGTCATTTATCCTTTGAAGGAGACACTGATCTTAGTCATAAGTGTCAGTCATAATATTGATTTGAGTCTTATTTATAATATGTAGATTATGACCTTTAGCAATATGCGACTAGATGTTGTAGAATGTTCTGTGGTTACTATGTGTCATTGATCCATGGCTAGGGAGATTATGTTCAATTTTTATGCTATGAATTGATAAGTTTTAAAGATGGGATATAAACGTGGCTAAAATTGTTTGTTATCGTTCTTCTTGTTATACTTGGTGATAACAATGTGTAAAAAGGAACTTTTTGCTCATATTTTTTTGCTGATTACATTATCTCTCTCTCTTTTTTGATCTTAACAGGATGGATAGGCAGAGACGAGAGGAAGAGATCAAGAACAAATCTTCTAAGAAAGCCGTAGATGCAGAACAGTCTTTACTAAATAGGGTACATCATGTTTTTTAACTACATTGATTTCCAAAAACGCATCCTTTCATAATATTAAAATGGTTGTGTCCCACTTCTTAGCGTTTGTATTGTTTTGGTGATTTTTATAGTCAGCTAGTCCTCAAACAGGAGGGAACTTAAAATCAATGAAGGATAACAAGCAAGACAAGGATGCACAAGAGGGACCTGTATTAAAAACTGCAGGAGCTGATGGGGAGATTACAGCAGGTTTTTTCTTTCACATACTTCTATGTCTTTTAATTGTTTCATATGATATTTATAATCCAAACACTGGTCATTATGTAATATATATGGCTGTGTATATTTTTTGGCATCTTTTTTATAATTTTGTTAGGTCAGATGGTATTTGTTTAAAGATTTATATTTCCATTTGTATTAGGTGAATCTTATACTAAACATGTGTATGTCTATTACTTCTGTTTCTTGTGGGTAGGATATTTGTTGAAGAAAAGCTCAAAATCTAATGGATGGAGTAAAAAGTGGTTTGTTTTGAATGAGAAAACTGGGAAGGTTAGTAAAAAAATATTAATAAGATATGCACATTAGCACATGATACAAAATTCCTGAGTTCTTTTTAATGTATTGTCAAGAGTTGGCACATGCACATTATTACCTTAACTTTTTTGAATTCTTGTTTTTTTTGGTATTGTATAGTTGTACTGGGCTTCCAATAGTTCGCTTTTATCTATTTATATTATTTGATGTTTCGCATGTTTGATAATGCACCTTTGAAATCAAAGAATATTGGAAAAAAACTGTTTTCCTCTTTTTGCTAAAGCCATTGATTTTTGTGTTACAGGTATTTCCAACTATCCAATGGGCAGAATCCTTTTTGTTTTACTATATATACAATAGAAAAATCTTGTATATGTATCCAACTCATCCCATCATTCTTTAATAGAATAATACTTCAGTAAATTTGGCTTTATTTAGAATTTAGTTAATTTTTAGTTTAGGTTTACTATATAGAATGAAATCTCATCAATAAGAATTAATAATCAAATAAGAGTCTTTATGTCATATTACTGAGGTCCTCGTTTCAAAATGAAGAAAAAAAGATCTCCTGGGTGCTTGGCTTTTAGTTGTGTTTTCATAGCCATGTTCTTGTTGGGGAATGTCATGAACTTGTTGGGCCATGTTTAAATTCATAGTTGTAACTTTTTTTTTGGTTCTTTTTACTGCAGCTTGGTTACACTAAGAAACAAGAAGAGAAACATTTCCGTGGCGTGATCACCTTGGAGGCATGTGTTCTTAGCATTCATTTATGGCATTAATGTTTGTTTGTTTTTTATATTTTGAAAGGAATATCGTCTTGAGATTGGATCTCAGTTTTGCATGAGGAATGGATTCTGAAAATGTTCCGAACTTATAGAAATAAATGATATTTCAGGATTGCAATATAGAAGAGATTGAGGAGGAAGAACCCCCAGCCAAGAGTTCAAAAGATAAAAAAGCGAAGGCAGAAGAAAAAGCACCTAGTCTGGCATTCAAGATAACAAGCAAGGTTGCATACAAGACTGTTTTAAAAGGTGATCTTTTACAGCCTATTGGAAACAACTTCCTTTTTCTCCACTTTTTTTTTTCTGTTTAATAAATTATAACCTTGTTTAAGATGCATTTCAAGCCTAACTTGACATGTATATAATTCCACAGCTCACAGTGCTGTTGTATTGAAGGCTGAGAGTGCTGCAGAAAAAGTCGAATGGCTAAATAAGTTGAAAACTGTTGTTGGTGCCAAAGGAGGTCAAGTCATTACAAAGGAAAATGGTCTACCCATTCGCCATAGTCAATCAGAAGGGTCTCTTGTGAGTTACATTTGGTTGTTGGGTTTTTAATGTTGTTGATCTGTTGAGTAACTTGATATTTGTGAACCTTTAGGATACAATGGTCAGAAAACCTGCCGACCCAGAGGAAGAACTTCGTTGGATGGCTCAGGAAGTACGAGGCTATGTGGAGGCTGTTCTCAACAGCCTTGCTGCCAATGTTCCAAAGGTATTAATTAATATCTATCTCTTAGAACTGTACCCTCATCCATTTATATGGTATGTCTTCTGTCTCATGGTTCCATGATCTGGTTTCAGGCCGTTGTCCTTTGTCAAGTGGAAAAATCTAAAGAAGATATGCTTAATAAGTTATACAGTTCTGTAAGGTAAGCTCCTTTTTTTGGTTCCAAATGACTAGAGGTGACAATGTACCTGATGGGTCAAGCCGGGTTTGATCTGCTTGACCCTTATTTTCTCGCCTTTAATTCATGAATGATGATAAACTATGTTCTTAATAGGTAGGGACGAGCTCGGTACTGAAGGTACCGAAACCGAAAATGATTTGAAACACATACAGAATACCATACCAAAATTGACATTCAATCTTATTTGAATAAAAAAGAGAACCATGTCAGCAATTTCCACACTTGGAACACCAATTCATCAGTTCTGACCATTTTAACGGTTAACATTCATTATAGGGATGAATTTAAACAAGTTTAGGGACTTTGGTGTTGGGTACTTTTTCATGCAAATCGACATCAGTTCTGACCATTTCAAGGGTTGACATTCATGATTCTACATTTTTATAAGGATGGATGTTAAACAAGTTTAGGGACTTTGGTGTTGGGTACTTTTTCATGCAAATCAACAAAATTTGATAGTTTTTTATATGGTATTAACCTATACTAATATAATATCATATTCTTAAATAAAGTGGTTTATATGTTGTGTGCATTAAATACACTTTGGTCAACTTTAACCCGTATTTTCAAATTGTTACTTATTTAATTTCTTCGGTGAAAAGTTCCCAGAGTACACCAAGGATAGAAGAGATGCTTCAAGAGGACAGTAATGTTAAGCGCAAAAGAGAGAAAATTCAGAAACAATCCGCCCTTCTTTCTAAACTCACTCGACAACTAAGCATTCATGACAATCGAGCAGCCGCAGCCTCTGCAGGAGGCATGTCAAATGGTACTAGTCCAGCAGGTAACAATAAATACCCAAACAAATTATATCATTCTAACTTGATCTAACATTTGTTCTTGTGATCACTTGGAACATAAACAGAGAGTCCAAGAAGTAGTGGACCGTCATCAGGTGATGACTGGAGATCTGCTTTCGATGGTGCTGCTAATGGACCAACAAGCCTTGGCTCCAGGTTTGGGTCTAATGGTCATAGCCGCAGGAATAGCGACCCATCCGAGAATGGTGATGTGGGTTCAGGATCAAACTCTGGGAGCCGCCGCACTCCAAACCGATTGCCGCCAGCACCACCTGGTTCTGGTTATAGGTATTAGATTGATTATTATTAGTTTAAAAAATAAAATTGAATTTGGCTACTATTATAATGTTTATAGTATGTTTTTGTAGAGTTGGTAGATATGACATGGTATGGTTTTGTACTGTTGATTTTGTAGTTTGAGGATTGAGGGTGTGTTTGGTTTCTTGTTTTGTATACGGCATGGGCTATTATTAATACATGAATCTTTTGGATAAAACAAGTTTGTCTGGTTTCTTTTATTTTCTAATTGTTAGCTTGACTATTAATAATGATTCATCACCCAAACAAAATATTATTTCAAGAAAATCCGGTTGGTTTTATTATTTGAACGAAATAAAATGTTTGAATGTAATATATGATTTTGATTTCAAACAAAATCAATATTATAAGGAAAGCTATATGATAAATGAGTTTTTTGCGTTCAAATAGATTTATATCATAGTAGAATATGAAGAGATGTAACCTAAAGCTATGAGTAACATGAAAAGAGATGTTGGCCCAGTCGGCCCTAGGCGGACAAGGGTTGGGGGTAACACTTTGCCGGTCTTTCTTGAGCCTGGTCATGATGAAAACAAACCCTTTGTGAGCCTGGTCATGATGAAACACCACCACCGTGAGTGCTGCATTTTACTTTGTCAAATGTTGCATTGTTATGAAATACCGTACAAGATTAATATTAGTACTGCATTTACTCTTATCGAATGTTGGGATGTTATGAAATGCTCTCCAAAATCAACATCATCATCAACCGAGCAAACAAGTCAATATTCCAATGTCGGATCCTATTTGTAGGGAACAACTTCAATGACATTGATGATGAAATTGAGGTGCATGAGGAACCAATTCGGCCACCGGGGACGAAAAGCAAGGGGGAAAAGGTTATCATCTTCAACCCCCTGACCCAGATTTCAAATGAAGTTGAAAGAAAAAAAACACAGATATGCATACTTTTACCGCCAACATTTACCATTTGGCGATAAGGCCATTGAAGACATAAAACAAAATGAGGATTGTCATTTTATCTTTTATCTTCTTTGGTATATGTTTTACTTTTTATGTTTTTTGATTAATTAATGTAAGGTTGATTTATGTTTACGCATTAAACACTAATCATTACAAAAAATAATAAGGAAATTAATCACACTCACTATATCCAACCAGCCACAAAGTCTCGACCAGTTCATCAACAACCAACTCTAGTTTTCTTGATCATTGTTGTTTGCTACCATGGGCAATAATGGTGGAAAAAATGGCGGAAACAATCGAGATAATGCAATTGTTATTCCGGTTGGGGAATGAGGCTTGACAACGTATTAATGTCCTGTGCTCACTGCAATGAACTATACATCTTAAGCGATCAAGATGGAACCTTTCATGGATGCCCAAGATATTTGGGATGCCATAGAACCACCGGATGAGACGGAGGTGGATGTAAAGATTCAAAAAACGGTGAGGGTCTTTATCTTCCAAGCATTGTCGGAAGCCAAAGATGTTTGGGATACCATCAACATATGCTATCTTGGAGAAGATCGGGTTCAAAAAGCCCGGATTGAAACCTTGAATCAGGAGTTCGAGTTGTTGAATATGAAGGAGAATGAGAGTGTAGATGGCTTTGCAAGCAAAATCGGCACAATTGTTTCCATGTTTCGTGCACTTTGATCAACAATAGAGGAAGGCAGACTCCTACCGATTGTTGCCTCAACCGACCAATATTTGGATTTGGAGAAAATGTCCTTTGAGGAAGTCGCAGGTCATCAGCTCAAGGCATATGAAGAGCGGGTTAAACCCCATGAACAAAACAAGAACAATTCTGGTCAACTATTTTTTACAAAAGCTGAATGGTAAGAGAGAGAGAGAAGTTGGGGCGAAAACATACAGGTAGAAGTCAAGAATTTAGGTTCAAATGATCACCGTGGACGTGGTCATGGTCGGGGCAGGTCCAATGGTCTTGGATGATAAAGATGAAGGTTTGTGGTACTTGGACAACGATGCAAGTAACCACATGACCGCACGACATGATTATTTCAGCGAACTTAATGAAGGAACCGTGGGTCGAGTATGGTTTGGAGATGGGTTAGCAATAGAAATCAAAGGAAAGGGATCGAAGCTTTTACAGTGCAAAAATAGTGATCAGACACTTATCACAAATGTCTTGCTTCATAGCAGATTTATGCAATAATATTCTCAGCTTGGGATAACTCAATGTAGTGGGCTCCAAAGTGGTGATGAAAGACGGTCTTTTGCGGCTGTATGAACGAAAAGGTGAGCTGTTGTTGAAGGTAAAAAGAGCTTAAAACTAACTTTTTAAAATAAATCTCAAAATAATCCCACCCACATGCTTACTTACCAAGACGGACGAAACTACATGGCTTTGGCATGCAGGTCTTGGTTATCTGGCTTTGGCATGCAGGTCTTGGTTATCTGAATTGTTGTATTTACTCAACACCAAAGACAAAGAAGAATGCACACTTGTATTCGATTGATTCAAGAAATTGAATTACAGATACAAAAGGAAAATGTATATCTCAAAGAAGAAGAACCAACTTCTTCAACCTCTGGTTTCCCCTTTTATTAATCATCTAGTTAACAACCAATTAACAAACTATTAACAGTTTAATCCATACAAAATACAAAATAGACACATCAAGTCCCTTAACTTGTGATAACTTGCACATTAACATTCACATTCTCCACCTTTAATATGCAAGTTAACCAATATTAAGCAAATCCAAACACTTACGAAACTTAGACCCAGGAAGGGACTTAGTAAACATATCAGCAACATTATCATCCGTATTGATATCCTTCATAATGACTTCCTTAGCATTCACCACATCCCTAATAAAATGCAATTTAACATTGATGTGTTTGGCTCTCTCATGAAAAACTCCATTCTTTGACAATTGAACCGCCCCTTGATTATCACAGTGAATCACTACATCACCACAACTGACCCCAAGTTCAGTTAAAAAACCCTTTTAACCAAAGAGCTTCTTTCACAGCTTCAGTAAGAGCTACATATTCTGCTTCAGTAGAGGATAAAGCCACTACATTTTGTAAAGTGGCTTTCCAACTGACTACTCCACCCATTACTGTAAACACATAGCCTATTATAGATCTATCCTTGTCCATATCTTTTGCAAAATCTACATCTACATAGCCCATAAGCACATTCCCTTGCATCAGCACATTACCAAAAGTTAACCCAACATCCTGTGTACCTCTCAGGTATCTTAACAACCACTTCACTGCTTCCCAATGAAGCCTGCCAGGGCATGATATGTATCAACTAACCACACTAACACCATAGCTTATGTCAGGCCTGGTACACATCATCAAGTACATAAGACTCCCAACAGCATTAGCATATGGAACTCTTTCCATATATGCAATTTCATCAGAAGTAGATGGGGAATCTTGATGGGACAATTTAAAATGTTGTGCCAAAGGTGACTGCACAGACTTACTATTACTCATTCCAAAATTATCTAAAACTTTCCTGATGTAAGAAGTTTGTGTTAATCTGAGAACTCCAACCTCTCTATTCCTTGAAATTTCCATTCCAAGAATCTTCTTAGCTTCACCAAGCTCCTTCATTTCAAACTCTTGCATTAACATCTTCTTGGTATCTTGTATTATGCTCAAGTTCTTACAAGCTACAAGCATATCATCAACATACAATAGCAAATAGATAAACTCACCAGCCCTGTATTCCTTAAAATATACACATGCATCATAGCTACTTCTCACAAAACCATTTGAA